>JASDQU010108783.1:244484-261347 GCA_032191745.1 Picea mariana | reverse complement strand
GGGGGGAGGGGGGAACTAGGCGGTAGGAGGTAAGGAGTGAGGGGGATCCGAGTTAACAGTAAAGTGACACGTTATGAGGGGCCCTCACTTGGAAAACCACCAACTTGGACCCCCCCTCACATCGTTAAATGAAGAAAGGTTGGGGGGGGGTCTGATATTCTCTATGTGCCATTGATCTAGGCGAACTAAGATGAACTGTTGAGATTAGTGCGCTCTTTACCACAAAGCACCAAAATTGTCATATCACCATAGAACTTAGGATAACAACATGTTGTGGGTTTTTGTAGCTCCCCTTTCTTTATTTTGTCACCAAGGGGTCAAAAATACATTGTTTTAACTCAAATCACAAGCATTTAATCAATTTTTAACAAGACTTTATTGAAACAAAGCATACTAACCTATCTTATAATATAAGTACCTAGCAAGTTAATCCATATTAAACTGTTATGTCAAAAATTACTCTAACCTAAGACATTTGACCAAGCTTAAATTGTTTGATCAAACTTATTCGCTAACCTATCTAATTTGGTTAAGATTAAATTGTTTAGCCAAATTTGTTCACTATACTATCTTCATAAATTGAAAGAGATTGATCATGGTTAGACAATATGAATCAAGCCAAATTATTTCATGGGGTTTTATCATTTTCCTTTCTATTTTTATACACCCTTTTGATTTTTTGTATTTTTTATTTTCTTTCTTTTATTTTAATTTTTTGTATTTTTCTTTTTCTTTCTCTTTTTGTAAATCATTTGTAGAATAAAATATTATTTACAATATAATGCAACTAGAAGAAGAGATTATAATCACCAGGCAATCCTATGAAACATAGGGTTATAACAATGGCTCCTCTTGGGGATGGTGCTCTCCTTGTGAGGTGCCAAGAATATAGCTACCTGCTGCTTTGAATATCCTTCCTCAATGCTTTTTCTGCATCCTAATTTGTTTTATTCTGATAGTAAATTTGGTGATCCAGATCAATGGCTTATGGCCTTCTCTTCGGGCTTCAACCATCTGATAAAAATCACCTTACACAAGACAAAAAGTAAAAGCAAAAGTGGTTTTTACAATGATATGAGTGAATAATAGCTTCATTCTGGTGGAACATAATTTTTTAGCATCCTACCATTTATGGGTCCTCTTGGTAGATATGCTGCCTCATTTTCCTTGAGTAAGAATGCATGGTTTTCTCTATATTCCTAGATGATGTAAGGGCCCTTCCACAAACTGTATAACTTTCCATGCTTTCCCTTGTCTTAATTTATGGAATCCCACTTCAGTACTAAATCACCTAATTCGAAATCATCTTCCTTGGTTCTTCTGTCATAAATCTTCTTTATGTTCTCTTGGATTACCTGGGTCTAGTTATACACCTCTTCTCTGGACTATTGGAGTTGGATCATCCGATTGATTCTCATTTGAATATCATTGGGCTCTACCTATACTTCTTGCAACAACTTCATAATAGGAACACACAAAGACGTAGGGAAGACAACATCAGTTCCATGTACCAATTGATATGGGGACATACCAATTGATATTTTTGTTGTCAGCCTATCATCCCAAAGTGCATGAACCAACTTGTTGTGCCAAGATTTCTTTCTTTCCTGCAACATATTCTTTATGATATTTACCAAACTTTTATTGGAGGGCTCAACCAACCCATTTCCCTGAGGATAATAGGTTGTGGAGTGTCCCAAAGTAATATGGTACTTGATGAAAAATTATATTAGCTTCTTTTATCTGAAAGCTGGTGCATTATCAGTTATAATATTCTTAGGGCATACAAAACGAGAGAGAATGTTATTTTCCAAGAATTTTATAATTACAACATATGTGGCTTTCCTAGAAGGGACAACTTCAATCCACTTTGTGAAGTAGTCTATAGCTACGAGGATCCACCTATGTTGGTCTGATGAGGGTGGGTGTATCTCACCAATAAAATCCAAACCCCATTGCTGAAATGGAGCTTCAACCAAAATAGGTTTCAAAGGAAAAGGAAAAAGGAAAAAGTTTCCTTTTACCTTCAAAGACTCGACACTTGTGACAGAAGGTTACCTTTTTATGAACATCTGCAAACAAGGTGGGCCAATAAAAACCATCTCTAAGGATCTTGTTAGCACTAGTCTTCCAACTTAGATGCCCACCACAATCTCCTTCATGGAAATCCTGCAATGCCTTGTCAGCTTCATCTTTTAATAAAAAATTAAGTAAAATGCCTCCAACATCTTTCTAGTAAATATTTCCATCCAGAATGCAATATTTCAATTCTTTAAGTTTTAAGAATCTATCTTTAGTCTTTGTGATACCAGGAGGAGATTGTAAATTATGAAAGACAAAGATAAGGTCTGCGTACCATGGAGAATTTGAGAATACCTCTTTGACATGTGGAGTCGTCTGCTCTCTCTGTTCATCAACTACATCTAAAAAGTTTATATCTAAAGAATCAAAATTTAATTCAACCATCAGTTTGGCCAAACCTTGACCTTTTTTCAGTTTACTTGGTTTGATTTCTATGTCATATTCCAGGATCACATCAATCCATTTCCCTCTCCTACCATCTGGCTTATCCTGAGTCAGAATGTCTTTCACCACTGCATTTGGAACATAAGCAATGGTATGTGAATGGAGAATGTAGACCCTAAAATATTTAATTTCTTGTACTAAGGAAAAAGCTTGCTTCTCCATTATGTTGTAGTTCAGTGCAACATCTTTCAATGACTTTCTAAAAAAGGATATGGTTGTTCATGGCCTTCGCTATTTTTCTGCAAAAGGACCGCTGCAATGGTGTGTTCATATGCAAAAGAGAATAAATAGAAATCTTTAGTGTAAACTGAATTGATTAATACAGGGGCTTGTGTAAGCGCATGTTTTACTTTCTCAAAGGACTATTTATATTCTATTTTCCACTTTATTTTTGTATCTTTTTAAGCATATTTGTAATGTTCCTTAGGAGTTTTTCCAAATTGGGTATGAATCTTCTCAGAAAATTTATTTTTCCTATGAAGGATTGCAATTCCTTAATGTTTCTAGGATGGTCTAACTTTTGGATGGCTGCAATTCTGTTGGGTTCTATATTGATTTCATCTTTAGAGATTATATGCCCTAGAAGTTTGCCTTCTTCTAAACCAAAAATATTTTTCTTGGGATTTAATGAGATCCCAAACTTTCTGCACTTTTCAAACACTCGTTTGAGGTGCTATAAATGTTCCTCATTTGATTTTGAATAGACAATAACATCATCCAATTATATGACTATAAACCTACCAATATCATCCACAAAGGCAATGTCCATTGCTCTTTGGAAAGTAGCACCAACATTCATCAAACCAAAGGGCATTTTCACATACATGAAATTTCCCCAGGGTGTAGTGAAAGTTGTTTTCTCCTAGTTATCAGGGTGGACAAGGACTTGGTTATAGCCTGAAAAACCATCGAGCAAAGAGATCCTACTGGCTCCAACTACCTTTTGTAAGATGTGATCCATTTTAGGCAGAGGATAGTTATCTTTAAGAGAAACCTTGTTGAAGTTTCTAAAATCAATGCAGAGCTTGATTTCTCCAGTTTTCCTTCTAGTAGGAACACGGTTAGAAACCCATTTTGAAAATCTTAAGGGAAATATTATTTTTTCATCATACATTTTCCTTATCTCTTTCTCTATCAGAGGCATTAATTTTGGATTGATTCTCCTAAGTTTCTGATTGAAAGGTTTATGTTCTTCTTTTATTGGGATGTTTTGTTGTATGATACTAGTGTCATAAGACATCAGATCCTCATAACTCCAAGCAAAGACATCTACAAATTCCTTTAATAGTTCAATATATTTATGTTTTTTCTCTAGAGGTAAAGAATTAGATAGCTTAATCATTTTTGGTTTTTCATCTATTCCTATATTACATTCCTCAACCTCTTTCCTAGTAGGTTCAATATTAGGATTTTTTGCTACATCATTGAAATCAAACAACTCTTCTAAAGGAACCAAACCTCTGGGTAAAATATTATTCTTCAGTTGCAAAATATTCTAGTCTTCATCTTTTTCATTTGTTTCATCTGAATCTACTTTATTTACACTATCATTTTCCATGTCTATTTTATTTACACTATCATCATCGTTATCTATATCAATATTTGTACACTCAAAATCATTTTTCGACTGTAGGAAATCCTCAATTTGTTCATCGTTGCCAAACACTTGCCAGTACCTGATATTGTCTAGAACAATCGGTCTGCATTTCACCTCTACTGTGTATTGGTGATTTGTATGGAAATGTATTTTACACATGGCTATCGAAGTATCCAGTCCATCTGCAAGTATATTCTGGCCTATGGGAATTACCTGCAAGTCAATTTCAGTGAAACATTGTAGAAAATCCAAAACAACATTTCTATAATCTCCGAGTCTAGGATGTTTTGCAGAATACTCACCTTTGATTTGTTTAATGCCAAGTTTAGATTCAACTCTTACCATAATCTTTTTGGAACCAAGTTTCTTCAACAACTTCAGGACGAGCATCAATGCTTCATACTCAGCTATGTTATTGGTGCACTAAAAATTTAATTTATAAGAGTGGGTTTATGAATACCTTGCTTTGTGATTATCTACCCACACCCCAACTCCAAATCCTTCTTTGCTAACATCTCCATCAAAATCCATAATCCAGAATTTTTTTGTTGATTCATCAGTTTTAGTTGTCACAGTTTTACTTTCCTTAGTGATTGCTTTACTTTGTTCCATGCTAGATGCATCATATTCCAACTGTGCAATTTGACTATCCAAGTCACCATCATTATATAAAATGAAGGAATCCAGGTCATAATGAACAGAGTACAGGGGATAGTTATGTGGCTTCTCTTGACTGCTGACCATCTACTTCATCAGATTCTCTCTGTACAATCTTCTCTATTGTCCAAATACAAGGATGATGGTGTAAGACATATATAACTGCAAAGTGCCCTTTAACTTAGCACCCCATGAACTAGATAATAACATACCATATTTAGAAGGAATGTCTACAACCACAATATCCATGAACATGCTCTTAGATGGTATCTGTGCCATGGTAATACATAGATCTTTAATTAGACCTATGAATTTAACCTTGTTGTAGTCAAAGGAGTATAAGTCCTTGTAAGGCCTGGTGATATCAAGCCCCAACTTCTACATCACATCCTTGGGCATAAGATTGTGAGAAGCACCAGAATCCAACATAGCGTTATGTAATGTCTTGTCATGAATATTTATACTGATATAGAAAGCATGAATAAAACCATTTTTGGTTTGTCCCTCAACCTGATGACCAAACAACATCTCAGGTTGATCATCAACAACATTCACAATATCTGTGTGTACTCCTAATCCAATGTCTAATGCTTTTGTTCCTACCCCTGGTTCAATTCTTAATGTTTTGATTAACTGTGATCTGGAAGAATCTTTGTTCATTAGTTTTGTCAAAGGAATATGAATCTTCAGTTTGGCCAATTCACTTTCCAAGCTGAAAGTGGTTGAAGTTGTTCTTTGGATCTGCAATTCTGATTTGTCAGTCACAGTTTTCTGTGTAGTAGTGTTGGGATGAATTGTGGATGCAACCTTGGTTTGATTTGCTCTTGGTGAATATTCAGGAGCCATTTTTGCAGGAGACTCTGAATTATTCTTTTCAGGGACTTTATTAAGAGTAGTATCTGATGTTTTCTTAGCTTCAACAACTTTCTTAGCTTCAACAACCTTCTTACTTTCAACAACCTTCTTAGTTGGGTTGTTGTTAGACTTCTTGCTTCTCAAGTTGTATTTTCTGTGGACTTCCATTATTGCATTCTCGAAGGCTTGTTGTTCTAACTCTTCCTCAACTTCAGTTTGTGACAGGAGAAAAATTTCTTGTTCTTCCTGAGTGAGAAAAATGGAATCGTTATCGTTAACCCACATAAGGTTTATGTGAATGTCATCCAACTCCTCAATTATCTCTTCCCCTTCATCAGCATAGTTTTCTTGAAGAGGTGGCATAATATGTTGATCATGCCCTTTTTGTTCCCTTTGGTCTCTAGGCTAATCTAGGGAGGGTTCCTTCTAAAATTTGGATTTTGAATCTGAGGAACATGATGATTTTCTCTAGGAGTTTTTATGTCATTGATTTGCAATCAGTCCATCATTCTCTCCATGGTTCTCACTAAAGAATAAATTTTGGTATCTGAAGTGGAAGTAGAAGGTTCTTTTTTAATTGTAACTCTTCTTTTTGTTCTTTGCCTAGCTCTTATGGCTAATAGATTTGCTTCAACACTCACTGCACTTTTTTGCATATCTTCTAAAGTGGAAGAATTTCTTTCTCTCAGTTTGTAGGACATATCAACATCAAATCCACCAGGGAACTTAATTAAGGCCAAACCTTGAGGAGGCTTGATATCAGCAGGAATTGAATTTTAGAGATTATTGAAACGAATGCAATAGTCTTGTACCGTTTCCCCTTGATTCCTTTTTATATTTTCATATTCTGATAAAATTTGGAGATTCTTTTTCTTTACTTCCCATCTATCGAGAAAAATTCGGTGAAAAGTAGCAATATAGGCGATGCTAGGATCACCTAATTATTTGAACCATTTTTTGACATCACCAGTTAAGCTTTGTGAAAAAAGTATCATCTGAACATCTGCCTCATGAACTTCCTACAAATCAAAGAAATCATTCATTTTATCCACATGTTGTTGTGCATTAAGGAGTCCAATAGAATCAAACTGAGGAAGACTGGTTTGATAATCCCGGGGCATAGCATGTAATGGAGTAGTGAACAAAAGGGGAGCATATCTTGCTGCCATGATCGGTGGAGGAGGTTGAATGACAACCTGTGTGATTTTTGGGGAAGTGACATAAGAGGTATATGATGTAGGGCTAGGAGATACAGAATGGGTTTTTTTAGGATTGAGAGAAGCTGCAGCAATAGAAAGGGAATAAAGTTTGATTAACTGTTGAAAGTGGGATTTATACAAAGCGTGATCAAGATTTAATACTAGATTTTCTAACTTCTTAAACTCTTGGAGAAACTATTGATCAAAATCTTCTCTAGGAGAAATTTTTTCAGGGGTTCTAGGTTGGAGGATGGCTTGATCTAGAACTATTTCATCCACAAAGCTATCAGATTTGGTTATGAAAAGGCTTTGCTTGAAAGGTATGTAAAACTCAAGGTTCTGGATTATGACGAGCTTCTCTGGAAGAGAAGTGGCCCTATGAAGAGGATTGATACTCCTTTGACCTTCTACCATGTTTCTTTTTCTTAGCAACTTTTATGGATTATCTACTGTTGTTACAGGTTCTGTATCAGGATGAGATCTAGTGTGAATTCTTTTAGGAGCCATAACTTTAAGATTTAATAAATCTAGATTAATATATACAAACTTCAAAAACCTTTGAACATTTATCTCTTTGTAAGTTAGATCTTATGATTTGTTTAGAAATAAAGTTTTCTTTATCTAGGGAAATGATTTGTAAGGATGGAAAGTTTGTTCAGTTCCCTAGTATGGTCACCACTATGTTAGAACTCTGTAATTCCCAGAGGTTGTTAAGGGCAGAAGAAATTAACAGAGGTAACTTACCAAAGCCACTTCAAAACTGGGATCTAGTCCTGCCAGTTTCAGAGAGGGATCTCTCTGTAATATTTAGATCTGTTTGATTTTTAGATATTAGGCTAGTTATAAGAATCTGAGATTGTTGTTTTGTTTATAAATATTTGGCTGAAAGTATTTCTTTAAACATGCATTGGGATATGGGGTCTTTGTTAAACATTAATATCTGATTACATCTTTTATAAGATTTTTTCACAGGGCGAGATAATAAGAATGATGGATCTATTAAGATTAAGTGTGGTGGAAAGATAGAACATGTGAGAGATTCAACTAAGTAAAGAAGAAATTAAGAATTTCTTCACTTAATATCAGATGAAACAACATGCATATCGCTTAAAGACCAGAAACAAAGTGCACAAGACAAATTTTGTTCATTAACTTCCTTTAAACGATTAGAAACATAAAAAAAATATGATTTACAAAGTAAGATAAACATTAACAGAGCAAGATAAACATCACCAACATCCAAATGCAAGAATCCTATAAATCTATCTTTTCATTACTGGTCGATCTTCTCAAAAAGATTACAAAGATAGCTTCCTAGGCACAAAAATCCACACTCAATCCTTCAAAGTAATAAGTATTTATACAACAATTACATTTGATCCTATCATTAATGACTAGGATATGGTGGAATAAAATTCTAACTGACTAGATACAAATTACAAAATAATAGGGTTGTTGATGATGTATTCGAATCCTAAGTGTTGATTTCTGGGAAAGTATTTGGTGATTCATCCACTTGACTTCGACTATCTTCCTCGTGCCAACTCAGATGTCCCTGCCACCTTTACTCGAGTAAGGCAAATAAGTATTCCCATCTCTTTTGACTATGGATGGAAACCGTGAGTAGACTTTTGTATGTTTCATCCATCTCTGTATACTTGGAAAAGGTAGGCTTGGTGATAAATATGTATTTTATCTCATGTTCGATACTCAGGTCCAACTGCAAATTTTCTAAGAATGCCTTGCCAATAATGATCCCTTGTATCCCAACAAATTTAGAACCATCTTTCGCTACTGTGAGGATCTTCTGTTTGTAGTCTGATAGAGTAATTGGTTTATCATTGATCGCAAATAAACCTGGAAGTCCCTTGTTTTGAAGTGAGTCGACCTTGCTGAAAAACCTCTGCACTCCAATATCCATTGTCTGAGCTTTCTCCTCAGGTTTCATCATCAACCCCTTCTTGGTCAAAACCTTCTTGACCTCAAGGATTGTTTCTATCCTATCCTCAATTTATAATGCTTCCAACTCTTATTTGGTCTTGAAATTCAAGAACGTGATGATTTATGTGGCCTCGGTAGGATTTTCTCCCAATTCTCCCCTTATCTTATCAATGGATTGTCTAGCTCTCTGCACAAGTTCATGTTGTTCAAACACAATTTGTATAAGGGTCCATATCTTTTTCATTGTCTGGAAGATGTCCATCCAAATGTTTTCCTTAGCCTCTGACAATGTCTTGGCCATGACTGTCTCTTTCTGCAACTTTTGTATCTCTTGGGTGAGCCTATGTGACCTATGGATCTCAATGTTGTAGATGGATTGATACATAGATTTTAGTTTCTAGAGGTTTTTGATCTCTTCTTGTAGTCTTTTGATTTCTTCTCCTTGCAGAGTCATTTCCTCCATTAATTTAGCCAGTTTCTCAGAAGCATCCAGGGTTGTTACTGGGATAGTTGATGGCATTTTTGCTGTAGTGGTTGATACTATTGTACTGACTCCTGTGAGAGGAACTGATTGCAGAGGGATGATAGTTATTGGCACACTTTGTTCCTTCTCTTTGACTAGATTATCTAGCTCAACCTCCATATCCTTAATCTGTGCATTCTATTCCATGATTAGTTTTAACATTTCCTCCTTGTGGCCTTCAGTCTCAGCCATTTCTTTTGCCTGTAAATATTCAGTGGCTTGGAGCTTCAGTTGTTTCCTTAAGGAGGCTATGTCACCATTCTTCTTCTTTAGCAATTTCTCAGCTACTTTAACATTTGATGGATCATATCCAATTTTGAGTACCATCTCCTCCAGATACTTGATCTTGTTATATTTTGCTAGGGATGATATCTTCTCCAGCTTCAACTGAGACTAGACATTGTTTAAAGAGACCTGCAACTTTTCAGTAGTCATGGAGGTATTTTCCAGGGTGGAGAAAATCATCTCCCCAATCTATCTATGCATATCCATTTGATCAGTTGGATGCACCTCTTTGACATCGAATTCAAATGTTTCCCTTTTGTAATCAGAATCTGCCTTGGGATGAGGAACCTGTGCCTAAAGGAATGCCATATGCATCCTTCCTTTCTATGTGTCGAAGGTAGATAATAACCTGTGTTGTGTTGTAGATGTCTACTTCCAAAAGTGTGCATATGTGTTGTTGGTAAAAAGCTCATTCTTCTTCTTGATCAAGTTATATTTCTCAAAAAGTTTAAGTCCTACAGGCTCCTGTGAGGACTTAGTTGACAATGTGGTATTAGTGTATTTCTTAGATGAGGAAGTGGAAATTGTATGTTGACTACCTGAGAAGAGTGATGAGTGTGGTCCTTCCATAACTATGGTGGACTAAGTTTCTTCTTCTCTGGACCTGTCAGGTGTATGATTGGTTTTGGTCCTCTTCCTGTATACTTGGAAATCTTCTTTTGAGACTTAAGTGACTGAAGGAGATACTTATTTTCCGGGTCTCCTCTCTGCTTGCACCTGTGGAGTACTGGTATGTGAAATGTTGATTGGTGAAGGTTGTTTTTCATTGTTTGTCAGAGTGTTTTCCTCCCACTCTGTCTAGTTCATGAATTTCTCAATTTCAAGTTTGGGCACATGAGCATAGGGAGAGATCTTGTTTTTTAGCCTGGTTTCTGCAATAATACCACAGGGATCATAGTGCCATGGGAAGATGAAGCTAAAATTCATTTCCTTTAACAGTTTATTAGCTTCTTCATCTGCAGCTCTGTTGTTGCAAATGAAAGAACCAATTTGACCTTTGATCCTGAGTTGTTGCTTCTTCTTGAATGCCACAAAATGAATATCATTGGAATTTATCATCTGTATGATATATTCTAGAGAAAATATCCAGACAGGAAAGTACTTTGGTAGCTTGTAAGGGGATAATTGACATCCGTAGATCCTGATTTCTATATGATCCTAGTAGAGGTACCTGTCCCCTATTTTAGCTAGGTCTGACAAGTGTAGAATTATTTGAATTTCCTCATTTATCGTTGGTTTTGTTCTTCCAATTAGAATGCATACCACTGGATGGTAGAATTGATTGACGAACTGTTTGAAGTTGAAATCAGATTATTTCTTCCTCACTATGGATGTCTAGAAGGTCACCATTTGAGGGTTACCATATTGGTCCAACTTTTGCTAGGAGAAGGAGAAGTTGTTTGCTTGGAAAAAGAGGAACAAATACACCAATATTGAAGAATACCTAAACATACCTTATGTGGAAAAATTGAAGAGATGTTCATGGATGTTGTCAGCTAGAAACTGACTATAGTCGAACTGTGTAGTCACCTTTTCTTCAGTGGAGAAGGTGCATATAAAACCTAGAATGGGTTCATTTACCCACTCGTCTGAATAATATCCTAGTAGACAACATGGGGAAGACATGATCTGGTTTCCTTTAACTGAGAAGATGGAAGAATGCTACGGGGAATTCCTTTTGGGTAACTCTGCGGCTTTAGGGAGGAAAATCTCAAGATCTGAGCTCTTTGTGGGAAAGATAACTTCTGGTACAACTTAGTCAAGATCTCAATGGATAAGGGGGAGGCATAATCGTTTCTAGGTATCTACATCATTTGGTTTATTGTCTTAGGGGTGATGATGAATAGAGTTTCACCAGATGAAGATACCATGGCCCTTTGGCCTGGAAGGTAGTGTGCTTGACATTTCAGGTCAAATTCATGGAAATGGTATGTCTGGGGGAACAAGTATAAAAGAATATTGGATTCCCAAAGTCTGATCGCGTCGCTCTGGTCCAGAAAAATATCTTTGAGACATAAGTGTAATTCGAAGAAGTCAAATTCACACTTCGGCTCTGCAATTAGGTAGTCTTTATTGGCCAGGAAAGGATTTTCTTCAGTTTTAGTGGATTTTGACATGGGTGCCATGATCAAACTGATATCTACAAACAAAAAAAGATGTTAACTATGTTTACCAAGTTTTAATGGCGGTTGTTGACTGTAATATTGATGGCGGTTGTCTTGAGAATGGGAAATGGTGGCGTTGACTGCGTCTGGATCGATGAACAATGCAACAATGGAGAAAGAACAGGGTGTCCATTATGGAGCGGAGGGTGAGTCAGACAGGTAATGGTAATGGGCGACTGCATTGATTGGCCAACGAACATATTGGATGTGATGTCGAGGGAATTGAATGGCCAACGGGTGTCTAGAGGTGACGTGGAGGTTAATGAATGGTCGATGGGTGGATGGGATGTGACAGGTGATAGGTGAGTGGAGTGTGACATGTGGGTAGGATAGTGGAGTGTGATGTGTAGGCAAGGTAGTGGAGTGTGGTGGCGGAGCGCGGAGGTGGTATTGATGAGTGGTTTAGAGGTTTATTCAGAGAGGGGGGTAGGTAGTAAGTGGTAAGGAGTGAGGGGGTTCTGAGTTAACAAGAAAGTGACACGTTATGAGGGGACCTCACTTGGAAATCCACCAACACGGACGCCCCCCCACCGTTAAAGGAAGAAAGGACGGGGGGTCTGATATTCTCTACATGTTGTTGATCTGGGCACGCTAAGATGAACTGTTGAGATTAGTGTGCTCTTTACCACAACACGCCAAAACTATCATATCACCATAGAACTTAGGATAACAACATTTTGTGGGTTTTTTCACCTCCCCTTTCTTTATTTTGTCGCCAATGGGGTAAAAAATACATCGTTTTAACTCAAATCACAAGCATTTAATCAATTTTTAACAAGTTTTTATTGAAACAAAGCATACTAACCTATCTCCTAATCTAAGTACCTAAAAAGTTAAACCAGATTAAACTGTTGGGTAAAAAAATACTCTAACCTAAGACATTTGACCAAGCTTAAACTGTTTGTTCAAACTTATTCGCTAACCTATCTAATTTGGCTAAGATTAAACTGTTTAGCCAAATTTATTCACTATTCTATCTGCATAAATTGAAAGAGCTTGATCATGGTTAGACAATATGAATCAAGCCAAATTATTTCATGGGGTTTTACCATTTTCTTTTCTATTTTTATACGCTCTTTTGATTTTTTGTATTTTTCTTTTCTTTTCTTTTCTTTTTCTTTTTCTTTTTCCTTTTTTTTTTGTAAATCATTTGCAAAATAAAATATTATTTACAATATAATGTAACTAGAAGAAGAGATTATAATCACCAGGTGATCCTATGAAACATAGGGTTATAACATAGGTTGTTGAAAAACTTCAGCAGTTAACTGTTCTCAACAATCAATAATAAAATATACTCAAAAACCATATTTTCCATTTTGGGAGGCAATTTTCCCTTTGTTGCTGTTGTTTCCCTTGAAATTTTTGAATTATCCTTAGAACATGGGGAGCCTTTAGGCTTGATCTCACTGATGACATGAGAAAAATCATCTCTCAAGTGTATGTGGGATGAAACGGATTTGGTTGAATCACTTGAGGGAGAGGAGGGGGAAACAATGTTTTCTTTATCGTGCGTGTGGTGGGATTTAGTTTTGAGTCTCTTGCTTGTGTGGGAAGACTGTAAAGGTGAGTGTGTAGGGGGAATTTGGACATTTTGGTTAACCGGTGGAGGAGGATCATGTAAAGACAAATTGGGCCAACCATGATGTTGGTAGACTATTGGGTGAACAATCTCCTGCCATCCATCATTCTTAGGGAATTCAAGTTGTAATGAAACATGAGGGTGGACATGGATACCAGGGACATGATGGCATTGGAAGGGAGGCTTTCTAGCCTAGGTTGGACTACCCCTTTTCCAATCCAATTGAAAAATCTATCTTGGAAGAGATGTTTTAACTCTTATGGATCTGAATCAAAATGTATCGAGAATCTTGGCCTTCTAGGCCCTCTGTTCCAATTCCCTCTGCCCCTATTATTTCAGCCACGAATTCCTCTGCTGAAGAAGCTCATCCTGTATACAACGTTTATTAGAAACTAGCTTCTTAGACAAACCATACATGACATCTCTTTAATATGAAACAAAGTTTGGTTCAGTGATCACATCAGACAATGCAATCCAATCCATAAAATTCATTTAATACTTGTCAATGAGAAGGGGGTAAATAAAGGTTCTAGAATATCCGAGGGGGTTGTATTGAGCGGAAAAGTGATAAAATGAAAGGGAGTAAGAATATTATTACTTCTCAACAAATCATTAAACAATCAACTGTGTTACAATACCAAAATCATATCAACTGTGACCCATCTCTGTGCCATCTTTTAATTGTTGTAATACATAGTTTTTATTTAATTTTAATTTAATTTTAAGAGCGTGCAAAATGAATCTAGGATTGTGAGGGGATTCGTAATGAGCAAAAAAGTGAGAGAATAACTGGGAATTTAATGGATATTGTTCATAAAACAAATTAAATAATCAATGATCATAACCCTATATTAAAATCAATCCAAAAAGCACCAACATTCATTGTTTCTCAATTGTATACCAAACTGCTTGTTGTTCCAATAATTAAATTTCCCAAAATTCCTCAATTCATAACAGTCTGTGCAATCATAACTTATAAACAAAAAAACCCTTTCCATTCAACAATCCTATTTAACAAAGCATTGATCCCTTCCTTCTTTTTTTTCTTTTAAAAATAATCAAAAAATGCACAGCAATATGCTCGTAATCTATCCCTGATAATCCATAATGCATCACGATAACAATCAACGTCCACTGTTTACCAATTAACAATCGGGCCCAATTAAAATATACAAAAGTCTCTTTTCAAACACAAACAGACTTCAAAATATCCCCGATTATACACAGTCTTCATCATATCAATCTACAAGATGAAACAACAGTGAACCAAAACATAAAACCTGAGCCTTATCATTGTGGATATAACTTCCTTATAATACAATTGGTATTATGTGTGATGTTCCAATATAACATATGAAGCAAAAATAACCAACTACACACAGACATCATTTTTTAAACTGGCCAGAACCTTGATCGGGCTTAGAAACATCACACAGGTGTTTCCATTTGCAATCAATACCATGCTGGTAAAAACACAGTGAGCGAAACCATAATGAAAGGAAGACAACCCTCAACTCTATGCAAGTGTATGTTTCATTATTTTTCGAACAATTTTACTATACAAGGATGATACATAAACTTAGAGAGAGAGCATGTGTTTTAAATACCTCCATAACCATTTCATTGATACCCAATACTAGATAGCCCCAAAAGGTGCTCGAGGTGGGCAAAGACAAGGAGTCTACATCAGGATTTGTAAAAAATCAAATGCAGGGAAGAAACAAGACCTTGTTCATCCTTAAACATCAACATAGAGAGTTGAAGGTCTTCCGAGACTTATCAACCACATGCATAAGTATGTTTCAAAAAATACACAATAGTGAGCCACACAATCTTACTTATTACTCCAAGTCTCGGAAACAGGACCAATAATTAACCACCGAGGAGAGAAAAGACAAGTAGGGAAAAGTAACCGGTGCACATGGTGTGTTTAACACTTGCAGAGGAGAGGCGAGGGTTAATTTAACAATGTCAGTTATCAAAAGAAAACACAGATATATAACATCTCTATCCAATACTTAAGAGTCGAACAACTTGACAACAACACTATTGAGGACACACTTGTCCTTTTGACAAAATGCTCAGATACAAATTTTATCAATCCACAACCACACATGCATGTATTAGCGTTAAGGCCACCCAAAAATGGATCTTGGGATACTTCAATGAAAAGAAAGTAAGAACGGGCCAATGACTATGACTCAGGGTTTGAAGAAAGAACACAATAACTGTTGGCAATTAATCTGCGACTGGGTAAGGGTTACAATCATGACTATGAGGGAAATAAATAACCGATGATAATACACAAAAAAAAACCCTCCATCATCAATGCAGATCCATATTGTACCACCGTTCACTTATTATTCCACAGAGACCCATCATGATACTAAACTGACCGAGAAACAACCAATGTACAACTCAAAATACTCATTTCTTTGCTTGCAATCATAAACATTTTATAGTCATCACAGAAAGCCATAACACACATCTACATAGTCGAAATTCTAAAGAACACGCAAAATTCAAGTATCACAGAGCCATCATTTGTTCATACAACAGAGAATACCTCATGGTTGTAGAGAAAAAGAATAATACATGTGGAAAAATTATTAAATGGTGAGTTGGTCGAGCCTTCTTTCTTCCAAGATCCTGAAAATGTGGAGCTTCGTAACCAACAGAGAGAAAAATGCAACAATGGAACAATGCTAGGGTGACAGGAGACAGGGGAAGTATGGAGTGACATGCAGTAAATCTGTGTCGCTTCCATCACCTGGCCTATTCAATTTGAAGTACGAGACAACCCAATAAGCATCACATTCACCAACAATTAAACCATGTATTCAATGCCAAACCATCATGAAATCTGCGGTGATATCCATTGCATAGTGCGCCACCCAATATCATTTACATGTTAACCCTTTCCATAAATCCATGTCATAATAAATATTAAAATGTTATATGTGCCACATTCAAATCTAATGAAATTCGCATAGTCCACTAACAAACAATATCATAATAGTCAGGACTAACACTAATATCCTTTAAATTTTCCATTCGAACTTTCATATAGTCCTTTATCATAGCTCAAATATATAACTTCTTTCCCTTTGTTACCCTTTAGGATTTTTTCATAGTTTTATTTCTTTTTTATGATCATACTACCATTAAAATAACTCTTACATATATGTGGCTAGGTAATTGATCATAGGGATTAGTGACAAGGTTAAATCATATAAATTGTAAATAACATGCTCCTCATAACCATAAAATTGTTTTGTATAGCAAAAAACATTCCACAAAAATGCATCATCCACCTATTATCATGTCAAATGAAACCAAGACCACATCGTCAAAAATGTAGGAATGTGTAGGCGACATCAAAAACAACATAAAAACATGTATACTATGTCTATCCTTGTGCCTTTAGTCTACAAGGGGGTCCCACCTACTAGTATCATATTATTAGCATAGTTAAATAATGGGTCTTTAGCAATACTTTGAGGGCAGAATTCATCATTACGATTTTAATCGTC
>JASDQU010108783.1:188082-206394 GCA_032191745.1 Picea mariana | reverse complement strand
GGTTGTTTTTAAGGGGGAGGACATGTTAAGGTCCTAACCCGCACATAGGTAGAAAAATATATTTGAATGTAATAAAGGTCAACATTAATAAGGACTTGCAATAAAATAGAATAAGTCAAATGTAAGAAGACCTAATAGAAGCTTTTGCTTCTAGAAGGATCTTCCTCTAGATGCTTCTTTTGATAGACATATTTAGTATAAATAAAATTCAAGGGTATGAGAACCCTATCTTGGATATTATTGTAATAGAGCTCTACTCAACTAGAGATTTCCCCTTCGAAGAGGCCCATGAACATTGCTCTCAGAATCAAAGTGTTATTTCTGTTGTTATTCTTATATCATTTTAGTGTTGTTGTGGTGATTGTTCTTGTTATATTGTTGTTATTCTGCCATTTCTAGCATTTTATTTCTTCTCTGCATACTTTTTATATATGGTATATTACAATCTTAGTAGTGAATCTGAAACAATCTCATCCTCTAAGAAGAAAATAGAGATTCTCACTAGGCCTCCTCAAACTAAAAATCAACAAGAAACTTTAGACTTGGAGAACTTGCAGAAAGCTTTCCAAAAACTGTCCAATTAGGTCGTTGACTTGAAGAGATCAGCAAAGGAGACATCCACAAGAAAAGGAAGTTTTAAAGCTCCTTTCAGAAAAAAAAATCCTCCCAATCGGCCAAACCTGACCACAGAAGATCTAAATTTTGAAAGTTTACGGTATGCTTTGAAAACCATCTTAGAAGCACATGATAATTCTGATTTTGTTCCTTTTAAAAGTTATGAATATGTAGTTGAGGAATAGGTACCAGAAGAGGAAGACTCATCTCCCCCTGTTTTCGGTCACTTATCAGACAATATTTTCCAAGCGAATTTTGAAACAGTCCACCCCTACAACAAAAGAAGCAAAATGCAAAACAAACCCCCTTCTGAAGCAAGTAAAAATGTGTTTCCGAAGCAGTTAAAGAAAACTAAAATTAAACAAAGCTTAACAACCCCAGTTTTAGAATATGATTTAATTAAAGATCTAAAAAAATTGAGGGCTAATATTTCTATTTTTGAACTACTGAATTTCCCCTTATTTTGCAGAAAATGCTTCAAAGTATCGTTGAAAACAATAAAAAGAGTGACTCTAGCAGCAAATAATCAGCAGAAATTGATTCAAATGTAGCTAAGAATGTCCCAACTAAAAAGACATCTAAACCTCTAGACAAAAAGGACTTTGCAGAAAAAACTGTAGACAATGTAAATCAAACTGTTTTAGGGACAACAACAAAAAATCAGCAGGATTTTGTTGTTAACACTCGGAAAAATGTCTCGCATTTTTTTTAACCTTTGAAATTTTTAATAGGAATGTACATAATTTTATGGTCAATTCTGGCGCATCATCAAACGTGATGCCTCTATCTGTATGCCAAAAAATCAATGCAGAAGTTAAACCTTCCAATCTTAAAATCATTCAACTGGATCAAACAAACATGAAAGTGGTTGGTGAGCTTAGGAATGTATTGATTAGACTATCTTCCAATCCTAAGGTTCTTCATATAATTGATATTATCATTGTTGATATCCCTAAATTTTATGGCTTGTTTTTAAGCAAGGATTGGTCAGAACAGCTGCATGGTTACTTTGCCACAGATTGGTCTCACTTGTGTCTGACTGAAAATGGACAGCCCAACAAAATCAGGATAAACAAAGAACGTTATCTTAAGCATACTGTAATGGATCTGAATGATACATATGAACCTTTCATTACATCTGCTAATTCATTTGAAATGCAGAGAATGAATACCTTCTTTGGTAATTTCATGACCAAAATCTCTCCCATCACTGATCCTGCGCAACAATCTAAAGTTGTAACCTATACTCAGACATCCACTTTGCCAAGTATGCCAAGTACTTTCGTTGATGCACAGATCTGGTCCTTATACTTTGATGGATCCAAATCCAAAGAAGGAGTAGGTGTTGGTTGTGTACTCATCAATCCTACAGGTAATAAGAATTTTATTGCTTGTTGGTTAGAGTTTGAATGTACTAATAACACGACCAAGTACGAAGCAATTCTACAAGGACTCAGGTAATCTTTGGATATAGATGTAAGAAATTTGATAGTATTTGGTGATTCGAAAATCCTGGTTAGGCAAGTAAGAAACACCATACATTGCTTATCACCACATCTGAAAAGATACCAAATAGAGGTATGGAGTTTAATGCTTAAATTTTCAGCATTCAACATTAATTCCATTCCTAGATTGAGTAATTCAGAAGCTGGTTTATTAGCCAATGTTTCTTCTAAACTATTGCCCATTGAAGGTCTTTCCCCTAATGCATTTTCAACTGAATTTTTGTTCAGGCCGTTGATCCCAGATAACATTACAAATTGGAGAGTATTCAATGATGACCAATAGATTATCAACTTCCTACAGATGGAAGACACCTTCCAAGGTGCAGTCATTGATGAAGGTACTCACAATGAGAAACTCCAAAATTTCACAGTAATATCTAATCCTCGATCTCATGAATCGACATCCGAGATGGTAAACTCTATCCTTGGATCTGTTGTAAGACTAGAGAAATTTTATGACTTGCACGATAAATTTAGAGGGACAGTAAATTGTAAAACTAACAGTTCTTATTTGATTTATGAAATGGTTAATTTAGGAACAAAGGATAATCCTCAAAATATTAATCTGGGAAAGGGATGTTCCGAGCATGAAAGATATGATTTTATAAAGCTATTTAAAGAATTTAAAGATGTTTTTGCTTGGATGTATGATGACTTAAAAACATTCAACCCTAACATCATACAACGTGTTATCCCCATGAAACCCTATACTCAACCTTTTCAACAGAAATTGAAGAAGATAGACCCTAAATTGGAACCCACTGTTAAAAAAGTACTAAACAAATTACTAATTGCAAAGATAATTTTCCCGGTTAGGCACATGCAATGGGTGTCTAATTTAGTCCCTATAAGGAATAAAAGTGGTGAAATTCGATTCTATGTCAATTTTTGGAACTTAAACTGAACATCTGATAAAGAAAACTACCATGTTCCTCCAATGGAACAAATCCTACAACAAATGCATAAATTAGGCACAAACCATCTTTGCGGTTGTAATCCCAAGATGCTTGGTAACTTAAGAAAAGATAATTTAGGTATGCTTGGATCAATGGGATAATTCAATAACTAATGAAATGGACAACTCATCATACATTCAAATAAGACAGTGCTTTTAGAGATCAATAATCAAACAAAATAGTTTAAACAGGGGATGAAGAATACTAATATTGGTAACCAAATACAATAAGGTGTAGGGTCATACAAGATAGCAAGGATGTTCTCCAATTCAAGTTTATGAGCTTAATAAAGAGATGACAGTCTTTAGAAGCTAAAACAAACTGAATTCAAGTGCAGAGAGATGAAATGCATAACCAATCTGATATTGAAAACAAAAGAAAACTGTGATTCTATTATCAAATAAGATTCTATTATAGTAGAAAAAATGTATCCAATATTGAACCCCCCATTGGATGTGGCCTCTATTAGCTTAAATAAGTTTTACAAAATAGTTCAGATCCTATAAAACTAGATCTAATATACTTAATATAGAACAAGATCAAATCAAGGTGATGTGTAAGATCAAATCCTGATTTTTAAGGTTTAAACCCTTATCAAATAAGTCTCTAGCACTCTTTGATAGCTTCAACAATATTTGACATCTTCAATGATTTCCAAGGTGATGACAAAGCACTTGAGATATTACTTTAATAGCTGGGCAATATCTTGATCAAAATAGAACATTCACTTGATCTCTTTCCCTTCTTTGTCGCCTCAAAAGTTGAAACAGAAAGAGGATACATATGCCTTTAATTACTATCTTTCAATATTTTTACTGCTTTGGATTATCATTTCAATGCTGCAACTTCATATAAACTCCATAAAAATCGAGTACGTGAGCATATGTCCCTATAACATGTGTTTTCATCTATTTCCATAATAAAACTGTGCTTCGATGCTCCACATAAATTGACAGAGAGTTTTTTGTTCATCTGCATTGAAACTATGACTTTCTTTACCTGCGCTTAGCTGCTAACACATTTATGCTTTGATTTAGGTATTGAAAATGGATATCTTACAGCTCGATGTGAAACATCTACTCAAAATCCAATTTAAGAGAATTAATGTCAGCAGGGCCAATTAGGCACAAATAATCTTTTTTGAACCATTCAAACTGCTCAATATCAATGCATTGAAGATAAGTGTTTGTGGGAGACTTAGAGAAGAACAGAGAAACATTGTTTTTGATCTCTGCAACCAAAAGAATGTCGAAATCTATTTTTGGAAACATGACCTGATGTCAAAAATGATCTCGGCATGATTCACCTCAAACTGTGCAACACTAGATACCCAAATCGGCTTCTGCAAGATTGTTTATTAAATCAACTTATATGTCAATCTCTTGTCACCATAGGAAAACTGCACACTTATTCTTTGTCTACAAAATCGGGCATCCAAATAATAAATTGGGTTGGTGCAATGGCTTAATTCATGGCTTGATTTACAACTAAATCATGGCTTGAATCATGGCTTTTCCTTTGGTATCTAAAAATCCAGATTCCATTCTTGCAAGCCCTAGACAAATGCCACCACAAACCTGCAAATGTTGACTCACTCAAACTTCAATGATCTGGAAACCAAGGATAGGAGCCATTTATCTTCATATCTTTGACAAATGACACGACCCTCCTTGATTTTCACAGAAAAAAAATCTGTAGATTAGACAATAAGACCTGTTGTATTCTCAGTGTCATCATTCCCTTAATGCAGGAATCTGACCCAGATCATTAAACTTTCACTCTTGCGTTGTCACAAATGGAATATTGACCCTATATTTTCTCTGTGACACTTAATAATACACTTGGCAGTATTGCTTAGATATCTGTGCATTGCACCATCGACGATTTGAATTCTTCTGCATGTAAATAGGGCACATGATATCTCTACCTTTTTTATTATTTTCTCAATGAAATAATCCTTCATGTGTGGAGATTCAAAAGCTTAAGGCCTTTAGATGCACCAAATTTAATCTTGTATTTCGATGAGGTGAATAGGAAAGGAGTTGGGCGCTCAACCCTGAGCTTTGTAACTTTATGTGTGACTCAACTTGTGTGACATGGAGTTTAGTCAGTGATTTATCTTGACTCGTGACTTCGAGTTCTAGGATTTGTGTTGAACACATCTGATTTGAAAACCTGGAATTTGGCATATGTGAACATGTGGCTTTGGTTTTATGATCACTTTGAGCACCCACGACTTCATAACAAAAGTGTACATTGGCATGTGAAAATATAAAAGCTAATACAACTAGGTTTATTAACCAGCAAAGATTTTTTTTGTTTTTTTCCAAATCAGGTCTTTTACCAGCACAAGAAGTGCATCTACAAATAGTTAGTCATTGAAAAGTAGAGCTTTCAATGGCTAACTAATAAATTTCAAGGTGGAAAAGCTAGTGAAACCGCAGAGAAAGAATTTTTTGATATTTAGAATATATACAGAGTGACAAGACTCTTAAGTAAATATTAATGGGAGCTAGGTCAAGGATTTGGAGATAAAGTACTGGCTAGAAAACTTTTGAAATGAGCGTATTGAATAAAAGTTGAGAAGATAATCCAAAAATACCAATGCATTTTTTATTGCTAACATCTGGCTCCAACTGGGATGGAGACCTCCCTGCGAGGTTTCCAAGAACCTAGTAGTTTCAGTCGCCTTTAGCATTGGGCATGGAGTCATCTAGTCTTTATAACGGATCCCCTGCAAACCTATGCCTTGTCCGTTGGGCTATGGAGTCATCTGGACTGTGCAACTGATCTTCAGAAACCTGTAGCATGTTCTGCTTATTCATTGAAATCAACAACTGAAACTAATGTATCTTCTCATATGAAGAGATTATTCTTCTGTCTACCCCTACTCTAACCACTAGAGGTAGATTTATCAAGTAAAATCGAATTTCCAATGCATCCATCTCAGAAATTGATTTACTGAACATGTTCTTGATTTTGACCTGAAAAATGATGGAATACATAGCCAATAGAAAAGTAGTTTGAGCTGATGACAAAACCAATTTTCATCTGACCAAAATACTTTAACATATATGTTGTTCATGGATTCCAAATAGTTTGAGATAGGGTCATTAAAACCATAAAAGAACACCTCTTTGAACTGTTGATTCAACTGAAAATGGAAGTAATGTTGGATGCCTTCAATGTTGAATATGGACTGCTGATTTGAACTTTTCTGCTCCTCTTTGTATATGTTGTAATATTTCTTTGTCTGCAAGCCAGAAAATTGAGAGTTGCCCTCATCATCTACTGCAGATCCAACACTTTCACCTGCTGATTTGTTAATCTGCTCATCAACTTTAAAGTTTTCAGAGGAAAAATTTTAATCTTCATGACAACTGTCTTTAATAGATGCATTTAATACAATGTCAAAAGCATCACTATGATTATCATCCTGAAGATCACCCATCTCTTGATCATGGTGAGAGGTATCTTCTGCTGCAGCAAAATCTTCATGAATGTTTGGATCTTTATTCAATAAATAAAACTCATGACAGCATTCGGGATATAGAAAGTTAGCTGAAAATATGCCTTTACAAAACACATGGAAGACAGCATGAAACTCTGCCAAAGAGCTAACACTTGCACTAGGCAGAGACCAGTACCAATCACGAGCAATCCCTTCTAATGAAAAATAGAATAGCTGGATCTGAACATCCGCATGCACTACTTGCAACCAATGCATGCAATCATGAAAATCCAACAAATGTTCAGCTGGCACTTCCCACTCTTCTCCTCGAAATCTGGGAAGACTGTTCTCCCATTCATCTCTACTAGGCATTGGATGAGGAAAACTAGAAATACTTGAAAAATCACAGAATGCATACTTATTTGCTAAGATCCTGTTCATGTCATACCAGTGGAGTCTCCAACAGATCCGTCCTTCATGGATTTGCCAGATAAATAATTACAACTGAATTATGTCCAGGCTTTGTCTATCATCAAATATGGATCTATGTCGTCTCCCAAGGAAGTTGAGCTTCAATCTCCTCTACCTGGCAACGGTGGCAATTTGTTATCTCTCCAAGAAACTCTTTGGGGTTGTAAGCCAAAGATGCTTGGTAACTTAAGAAAATATAATTTAGGTATTCTTGGATCAATGGGATAATTCAATAACTAATGACATGGACAACTCATCATACATTCGAATAAGACAGTGCTTTTAGAGATCAATAATCAGACAAAATAGTTTAAACAGGGGATGAAGAATACTAATTTTGGTAACCAAATACAATAAGGTGTAGGGTCATACAAGATAGCAAGGATGTTCTCCAATTCAAGTTTATGAGCTTAATAAAGAGATGACAGTCTTTAGAAGCTAAAACAAACTGAATTCAAGTGCAGAGAGATGAAATACATGACCAATCTGATATTGAAAACAAAATAAAACTGTGATTCTATTATCAAATAAGAGTCTGTTACAGTAGAAAAAATGTATCCAAGATTGAACCCCCCATTGGCTATGGCCTCTATCAGCTTAAATAAGTTTTACAAAATAGTTCAGATCCTATAAAACTGGATCTAATATACTTAAAATAGAACAAGATCAAATCAAGGTGATGTGTAAGATCAAATCCTGATTTTTAAGGTTTAAACCCTTATCAAATAAGTATCCAACACTCTTCGATAGCTTCAACAATATTTGACATCTTCAATGACTTCCAAGGTGATGAAAAGGTACTTGAGATCTTACTTTAACAGCTGGGCAATATCTTGATCAAAATAGAAAATTCACTTGATCTCTTTCCCTTCTCTGTCGCCTCAAAAGATGAAACAGAAAGAGGATACATATGCCTTTAATTACTATCTTTCAATCCTTTTACTACTTTGGATTATCATTTCAATGCTGCAACTTCATATAAACTCCATAAAAATCGAGTACGTGAGCATATGTCCCTATAACATGTGTTTTCATCTATTTCCATAATAAAATTGTGCATCGGCGCTCCATATAAATTAACAGAGAGTTTTTTGTTCATCTGTATTGACACTGTGAATTTCTTTACCTGTGCTCAGATGCTAACACATTTATACTTTGATTTAGGTATTGATAGTGGATATCTTACAGCTCGATGTGAAAAATTTGCTCCAAAGCCAATTTAAGAGAATTAATGTCAACAGGGTCAATTAGGCACAAATAATCTTGTTTGAACCATTCAAACTGCTCAATATCAATGCATCGAAGATAAGGGTTTGTGGGAGACTCAAGGAAGAACAAAGAAACAATTTTTTTGATCTCTACAACCAAAAGAATGTCGAAATCTATTTCTGGAAACATGACCTGATGTCAAAAATGATCTCAACATGATTCACCTCAAACTGTACAACACTAGATACCCAAATTGGCTTCTGTAAGATTGTTTATTAAATCAACTTATATGTCAATCTCTTGTCACCATAGGACAGCTACACGCTTATTATCTGCCTGCAAAATTGGGCATCCAAATCATAAATTAGCTTGGCACAATGGCTTAATTCATGGCTTGATTTACAGCTAAATCATGGCTTGAATCGTGGCTTTTCCTTTGCTATCTAAAAATCTGGATTCCATTCTTGCAAGCCCTGACAAATGCCACCACAAACCTGCAAGTGTTGACTCATTCAAACTTCAACGATCTGGCAACCAAGGCTAGGAGCCATTGATCTTCATGTCTTTGACAAATGACACGACCCTCCTTGATTTTCGTAGAAAAACATATGTCTATAGATTAGACAATAAGATCTATTGTATTCTCAATGTCATCGTTCCCTTAATGCAAGAATCTAACCCAGATCATTAAACTTGCACTCTTGCATTGTCACAAATGGAATATCGACCCTATATTTTTCCTGTGACACTTAATAATACACTTGGCAGTATTACTTAGATATCTACGAATTGCACCATCGACGGTTTGAATTCTTCTGCATGTAAATAGGAAACATGATATCTCTGCCTTTTTTATTATTTTCTCAATGAAATAATCCTTCATGCATGGAGATTCAAAATCTTAAAACCTTTATATGCACCAAATTTAATCTTGCTATTTCGATGAGGTGAATAGGAAAGGAGCTGAGCGCTCAACGCTGAGCTTTGTAACTTTATGTGTGACTCAACTTGTGTGACATGGAGTTTAGTCAGTGATTTGTCTTGACTCGTGACTTGGAGCACTATGCTTTGTGTTGAACACATGATTTGAAAAACTGGAATTTGGCATATGTGAACATGTGGCTTGGGTTTTAGGATCACTTCGAGCACCCACCACTTCATAACAAAAGTGTATATTGGCATGTGAAAATATAAAAGCTAATACAGCTAGGTTTATTAACCAGCAAAGATTTTATTTGTTTTTTTCCAACTCAGGTCTTTTACTGGCATAGG
Source organism: Picea mariana (assembly GCA_032191745.1). Classification (NCBI taxonomy): domain Eukaryota; kingdom Viridiplantae; phylum Streptophyta; class Pinopsida; order Pinales; family Pinaceae; genus Picea; species Picea mariana. Next base: position 196,915 of record JASDQU010108783.1, on the reverse strand, counting down.
AAGTGCATCTACAAACAGTTAGTCATTGAAAAGTAGAGCTTTCAGTGGCTAACTAACAAATTTCAAGGCGGAAAAGCTGGTGAAACCATAGAGAAAGGATTTTTTGAGATTTAGAATATATACAGAGTGACAAGACTCTCAAGCAAATATTAATGGGAGCTAGGTCAAGGATTTGGAGATAAAGTACTGGCTAGAAGACTTTTGAAATGAGCGTATTGAATAAAAGTTGAGAAGATACTCCAAAAATACCAGTGCATTTTTTATCGCTAACAGGTAATTCCCCTTTCTTCCTCGTCTACGAAAGAGAAGCAATTCTCCCTCCACGTGTTTTACTTCCTTCTCTGCAATTGTCAAAGAATGTTCAAGAAGAGGACTTCCCTCCTCTAGAAAATCGAATAAATTCCTTATTAAAACTGGAGGAAGTGATAACAGAAGAAAAACATAAACTGGATCAACATCAACAAATTGTAAAAAGATGGTTTGATTCAAATTCTTCTTCAGATAGGATTTTTTATGTCGGAAAGTTGGTTCTCAAGTGGGACAAAGCTCATGAGGGAAAGGGGGAACTCACCAAGTTCCAGAATTTGTGGCTAGGACCATTTGTAATTTCTAAAAAATTGGGTCCCAGCTCTTTCCATCTGCATAATTTGTTGGGACAGCCAGGCACTTTCACCTGATGATTTATGCTCCACTCTTTTGTAATTTTTGTTTTTAATTGTCTTTTCTGTTTTTTTATTTTGGTTCTTTTCATTTTTCTTGGTTTTGATTTGTTTTCTGAATAATTATGTCTAAGTCACCGTCTCATTTGTGGAAGGGAATCAAAATTTTCATTCGTTAGCAGCAATGGATAACTTCCCAAGAACCTGAGCAGTAAGAGCTAAAACTCAGATCAACAGAAGTGAGTTTTTGTTCAAATCAGTGTTTTGGGTTTCTCATTGAAATTACAAGTAGACGTGATTGACATTAATAATCTTCTAATGTTGTCCCTATTTTGAGAAAAATAACTCAACTGTACTTTCCCTTCCTTGAGATGATTTCCTAACCGAAATCTAAGTGTCCAAATCATGATGAAGGTCATCAAAACATAAGAATAATTGGTGAAAGATCAAATTATTTCATTCCAAAAGATTTTCAGTATCACCCTGCCCTCTTGAATATTATTAAGTTCTAAAATCTATAAACAAATTCTAGAGGGTTGAAAGCACAGTAATGTGTGGGAAGTGTATATAAACCCAATGGGACGATGAACAAGTCTGCTGACAGTGGGTAAATGCATGCATGATACCAAGGAAACTTCATCGGGGTACTGAGTAGGCCTGTTGGCAGTGAAGCAATGCCAGGTTTAAGAAGATCCTCAAGTCTGTTTTCAATTTGATCAAAGTGCAAATATGTCTCATATCATAAATGGATGACTCTTGGATAGGATAGAGGTACTAGAGTGGATCAAATGAAATCCTTGCCGAGACTATGAATTCCTGCTGGCAACAGTGGCCCTGTCAACAGTATTGACATCAACTGCATAAACAATTGCTACACTCCTAATCTAAGTTAGAAACTGGATGGAATTTTTTTAGACAGAAATACATTTGATGCTAAACTGCGTTATTTTTTGAGTTACAATCAGTATGCTTGACCTGTTGTTAACTATTTCTAAAAAAATCATTTCATCTGATTCACCCTAACATGAATTTTATGGTGATGTAGAGATAACTTTTTTGCCCAGTATGTCGCCATTGTTGGCAGCCACACATGATTTTTGATACTTATCATGATCAAAAGAGACTATACCTTTTTGTAGCTGCCATCACCTTCTATTTGTAAATGTTTATGTTTCTAAGTTTCGAGGTGATGATTGGGTTAAGTTTACCTTATGGAGTTTTTTTTTTTGTTTGCATTTTCGTTTGTTTTATTTTTAATTCATGACTGTAAGCATGAATTTAAACATAAAACTTGGCTTGGTTTCATAATCTTTTATGTTAGAAATATCGTTTTTAAAATCCACCCATTTATGATTAAAATTCAAATCTTATGAAATGGTTGATTAATCCACTATCAAAATATTTGTGTATTATGGCTATCATGAATTAATTGGTTCTATAGTTCATTGTGGAAATGTTTGAATGCACAAGAACCTTGGTAAACTATTGATATTGTTCTCATGAGTTCAATTTTAATATCATAATTCATGCAAATTAGTACAGGCATGTTGTACTTGCATTTTCTTTTCACCTTGCTGGCCCGAAACATTAATGAGACCATTCATTATGTGCATAGGGTTTTGTACTCTGTAGGGTTTGCCACTCATCCTGAGAAATGGTTTGGAGTTTTACGAACCTTCTGGTTTTCGTTTTCCCTAACTCTCATGTTTGAGTTATGATATCCCCTAGACTCTGTGATTTTTGTGCCATTACATCCCATTTAGACCCGTCTCTATTGCTCGTCTGTTGGAAACCTAAACCTATCCCTTATGATATCTGTTGTATCCTTGTCACATTGGTAATGGAACCCATGGTTCATATCGAGCCGAACGGATGCCAAGATCTGTTATCCCATTATGATGCTATTGATGACCTGAAGGCTCATGGATGGGATGTGTTCCTCAAGAAGTTCGAAGGCTATAATATCCAATTTTCTAAATCTTTTTCACAAAATTTTGATGGCTTCAGGGCCAATATTGGGGATATACAGTTGCAATTAACAGAAGATTTCATGAGCAAGGCGATAGGACTCCCATTAAAAGGTGAGAAGTGCTTTAAGAACGCTAAAATAGAAGATGTCCCATGGAGTTTATTCACGGATTCCCACAAAACCACTTGTTGTACAAAAGGTATTCCTATTACTCTGTTAAAACCTGGATGGCACAGTCTCCTTTTAATTCTGAAGCAATTTGTTACATGTGAAGGCTGATATGGGATAGTTTTTATGTACCACATTCATCTACTTATGAATTTTATAAGGTTTGAGTTGGATATGCCTTTTTACCTATTGATGTGTCTTTACAAAATGTCCAAGTGTTATAAGCGACAGGGTATCAATTTGATTATGTTTCACCATGGACTCATTAAAATCTTGTTGGTTTATCACTTGTCGAAAAAAGGTGACAATTGGGAGACCTTTATGATCATAAATGGATTCACCTAGGCTAACGTTATAGTCAATCCTCTTTTAATTGTAAACCCTAATTCAGACAGACCAGTAACTGAAAGCCAGATCGTTAATTCAATTGATGGCCCATAATTTATTGAATCAGTTTCTGTTGTTGATGAAACCCTTGTGGATAAAGAATTACCATGTAGATTTTCACCTGGAAGATCTCTGGAACAAGTAATTTCCGAATTAAGAGAAAAGGATTGTCATGTGCCTATGAACGATTCTAGTTTAAATGTTAATGATACACCTATTGTGAAGAATATCTGTAAGGGAAAGAAACCATAGAGCACGGATTTAAGTTTCAGGAATAAGAATGATGGTTGTTTGATTTCTAGAAAACTATGAAATTGAAAGAGTAATCATCTCAGCTCGATCGATCTGATCAAGATCGACGATCGGTGTTCAGATCGTGACATAGACAATTTCTTGGCTCGTGAAGACCCATAAAATCAGTGTTCCAGGAGAGAGGTTATTACCCATGTTGAACAATATTATTTCATGACCAATTTACCCTTGTGTCTTAAGGGTAAAGAAGGATTTTCAGGTATCGGTCACAATCTAGAACCAACCAAAGGTAAAAATGAAGCACCCCTTGTCGACTATGTTCCACGTCGATCTTCCATTACCCTGGTGCACTGTGATAGTTGTCTCGACTGAATCAAGCGTTACTATACAGATGTTCCGCTCTTATAGGCTCGAGTTAAACACTTGGCTACTCATAATGCTCTATTGAAACAAGAGAACCTTGACCCGAAGGCGCACACAGAGAGGGAGAATAAACGATTCAGGAGGGTTAGGAATATAATCATTAAGAACACAACCAGTTTCAAAGCAACTATAAATTCCGAACTGTCACATCCCTCTTTGGCTAATTTTTAATGGTAAAATAATTTTTGTTTTGATTTCATTCAATTATGTTATGAAAAATCAAAATAAGTAGATTTAATTTTTTATTTCATTTTCTAAAAATAAGACTAGCTACAAAATCTATGATTCTATAGCCAGACTCTTTTGAATAATAATTAGCAATTGTTTTTTTGAATATCAAATCGGTTTTTGATATTTCCAAGAAATGGAAGATTATACTGTTGATTGCATGGAGCAAACACTTTGAATCATATGTTCAAATATTCAGTAGTTTCTGTCTTTTTTATGTTTATAAAACTTTGGCTTATTTAGACAAAACCAACTCATGCATGGAGGGTTACTATTTTCACTATTTTTGTAATATTATCCAATTTTTGTGGATTCAACTCTATCTTGTATTATATGAGCATTTCAATCCTAAACTAGTTTAAATATTGTTCACTCTTGGTATTGAAGGGAGATTTTTTGATTTGGACATGTAACTTTCAAGACTATATGGACAAGTTGCTCACTCCTTGGCTTTAGACCAGCGTGGCGCTTACCCATTACGTGTTTCCTTTTATATTATGAAATATTATTATGTTTATACACCTTTAGTCTCATTCTCGTATGATATTTCATATTATTCATCACTTTAATTATGTCTATAATTTGTTATTCATATATTACATCTATGATCATTATTTCATTTAAATATCATTGATTTATGCTTGATGTTAAATGATGTTAAATGATGTATTACATGAATTCTTAATATCAAATTTCTTTCACTATAATTGTTCATCATTGCAAGATCACCAGATCTGTGTGTTTATTACTTTGCTCTTATATTCCTACTCTAAAAACACCTTTGAGTTTGCTTCTGGGATAGCCCCATCCTGTTACAGATTTTTCTCACAGGCAAGACAGTTGGGAGTTTGAATTGTGCAAAGACATAAACTCATTAATTGATTAATCTTAGGTTAGTTTACTCATATTCTATTTCTTTTGTCATTTTATTTATCAATGAAATAAGAATGATTTAAATTGGCTTTGATTGTTATGTTGTTCTTATTTCAAATTGTGTTTTAATTAGTATTTCTTTATTTATTTAGATTTTAAATATAAAATCTATGTTCCTTCTTTATCTACTTCATAAACAATTTCAAAAAAACATCGATTTCGCAAGACATCCAACAAAACTTGCAAATTGTATATATGTTGTTCAAAACCATATGTACATATCCACACTTCTATTTTTGACATTCATAAATTATTAAATTCATATCTTTAGTATTGTAGTTTCATAGATTATTTTCATTTCTTTCATTTTTAGCACTTTAGTTGCCTAACAAAGCCATTAAACCCGTCAGGTCATTTCATTCCAAACGGCTTGGGTTATTTAGACAACCCTGGTCTGGATTTGACCTTCCAGTTGACGGTGTGTCATTTACGCCCATCAACGCTTCGCTATTTTTTTGCTAGCAGCCAACGCTTTTGATTTGATGGACCCCATGGTACATGTAAAGACTCTAGTCTTTTCTAGAGCAATATGGAGTTATGTATTTCCACTTCTAATTCATTCCTGTGGGTGTCCCATAGGATTTTCATCCTCTTTTCAAACTCTTCGTTCAGGTGGTCTCTTTTTTCCTGTAGGGCACAATTGATCTTACCTGAATTTAGACCTTCAACTGCTTTGAAAAATTCCTGGATATCTATGGAGAATTGGTATTTTACGCCTTTCAACTCTATTTCCATCTCTACTACTTTGTTCCTGGAAATGTTCAGGGCATATTTTAGTTACCGCCAGGACCAAGGATGAATTTAATCCTGCAAAGGAGTTGAGAGTTGAGACTGATTGGACCGCGTTCTCTTTTGATCAGGCCTGACCTTCTATTCTAATATCCTTCCTGCATATTAATTTAATTTTGTGTCTTCTCCTCTCTTTATTTTTGTCGATCTCTTCTCGATGCTTGTAGTTCTATTGTCGAAGTAGTAGTCTCCAATAGAAAATCCAGATCCTTCAAAATTAAGGTCTTGAGAAGAGAGGGAGGAATCTCTTGGTATGGAGCTTATGCGGGTGTATTTCAGAGGAGGTATATTCACAATGCCTAGGTTCAGTGTCGACAGATTTCCTGGGGTCTGGATCAAATTCTTCTTCAAAATCTCATCAACTTTCCTCTTTGATTCAACCTCACCATCCAATTATTTCGCCTCTACCTCTTCAGTTAGTTTCTTGGTTTGTGCTTCATTAGTTAGCCTCTTGGCTTCCTCATCTTCTGCCAACTTTTTAGCTTATTCTTCTTTCTTCTTTTGTATAGAGGAATAATGTTCCATGCTCTCATGTTCTATCCATTTATTCTCCTTAGTCTGTCTTCTTTGATAATCTTGCTCCACTTGGAGACTTTTTTCTTCAAGATATTTTTCTTTTTTGGTCTTCTCCCATTCTTTGGCATTGCCTGTATCTTGTTCTTGCTGGCACAACTTCTGGAATTGGCTTAAATTTTCCATATTGAATTATTCTTGTTCAAGATAAATATCTTGCTTTTCAATGTCATGGGGAACCTGGTGTAAGACTTCATCATACGAGAGTACTCCTTTAAATTTATCCTCCTCAAAATCAAGAATGTGGATATTGGGATGAGTGAGGTCGAAATACCTGACATTAATAATAGCCATCTCATGAGGATAATGGCCTTTAGGCTCACGCAAGCACATGATTAACTCTTGCAAGGTCCCAAATTTCTTCCTTGCATGTTGAGTGTTGGAAATAGAACAGCTTCCAATGTGGGGAGCGAAGATTTTCCATAGTATTTTAGTGTTGGTTTGAAAAAGTGTGGTGACGCAAGATCCCATCGTTTGGTTCACTATTTACCTCATTAATAATCGGTTTGGGATGAAATATTGAAAGATATGTGGATCCTCGGTGGTCCCATAAACCCTGATAAATTAGTAGTACTTGTAGAAGAACCAATCATCCACCCCTTTCATCCCATTTCGAGCCTCAAAGGAGATCCTGTGTCTAGGGAAGCCAAAAAGGATGGAATGCAGAGGAGAAAGAAATAAATTTAAAATATCATAAAAATGTTGTCTAAAATTTACACTACATAATTGGTAGCAATAAACATGAATGGGGGGATGACTACAAACCCAATTCCATCCTAGTTCGGGAAATTGTACCGAGGAAAAAATGGCATCGATCTTATAAGAAGACATATAAAACATGGTTTCTTCATACCTGGGAGATTATTTGAATGAAGGAATATGTTAAAGGCTAGGATGTCTGCCCACTTGAAGATTTGTCCCATTATATTGACGGCGTGTGCCAAAGGTAACCAGTCAAATTCAAAGTGCGTACTCTTTTCTTCCCCGTATAAACGACAGAGCATGGCCACCAACAACTTGTATGGAGTTTTAAGCCTGTGGGTGGGGACCAATTTCTGAATTTTTTCTAAGGGTTTCATCTTCGTCCACCCACTAGTGCTTCATCTATTTTGCAGGTCCTTTGCTTTCCTTGGTGAACCGTTTTAATAAATGTTCATTCAACAAGAAAATGGGAGCGGGGAGGTGATATATGGAGATAATATCCTATGGTTTGAAAGAAGCTACTAGAAACCCCTCCTTTCTCGTGATATTCATCATGGAAGCATCAAATTTCCTAAGGCACCATTGTGCTGCATCGTTGTATAGGAATATCTACGACCTGTGAACTTCCAGGTGGATACCCTTTTTCAAGATATTCTGATACACCTCTAAAACTTTGTCGTGTTCAAGAAACTCTGCAGAGTCGAATATCCTATAGATCTCTTCCAATTCATGGCAATGGTCCTCACCAGTGTGAGTAATTGTGTCAGTTATGAGAGTTTCGATCGGTTGAGATGATTATTCAGAGCCTATGACAACTTGGAAGTACAATGAAATTCTAGATATTTTGGGGTTCTGGCTCACCATGATGAATAACCAAATTATTTTGAAATAACGTGTTAAAAGGAATATCATCTTATCTTAAATATAACGCATTATTTGTAATAATGAAAAAAACCCGGTTAAGCGATATAAAATCAAGGTTATCGGTAAACAAGAAGTTAGTAACAGAGTAGGATATCTCAGTAAAAGAGGGAGTCTAGATGAAAAACAAACTTTGCAGACTTTGTTTCGAAAGCTTATGGTACAAGTTGTGTTCCAAAAGGGTGTTTTTTATAACTCACGATGTGTTAGAAAAACAGGATCGCAAAGAAATAAAATAAAAAAAATGCGGAAATAAAAAACAAAAGATACACAATACAGTAGAGACACAGATATACATGGTTCATCAAGTGTGGGATACATCCACCAGAGAAATTGCCAGGTCCTTCCTTTATTATTATCCAACAAATGAAGGGACACAACCTACAACACACCCACTGTAACTTCCTCTTCTTTCTCTCACAGTCTCCTCACTCAGAATACAATATTCACAATGATACATAGCCACAATACATTTCCCTCATAAAATAGGGTTTCCTTCTAGGGAAAAAAAAACCTAACATAGCTTCTATCGTCAGATCTGTGACCTTATAATGAACGGTCCAGATTTACAATGAAATTACAATATACATTTACAAGGATCTTTTTCCTTCAGGGGCTTCACCTATATACCCCCATCAGGGAACACTATCCCCCAAACCCCTTCGGGGGGCCACTTTTCCTTGGACCCCCCCAACCAAGGGGAATTGAACCCTCAGACCCTGTAGAGGGGGTAACCCCCCTCCACAGTCCCCCACATGAAGGAGTGTACATTATTCTAGGGTGTAAATTCTTCATGGGATATAAACATGGCTGAAAACAAAGACCTCTG
>JASDQU010108783.1:170687-187982 GCA_032191745.1 Picea mariana | reverse complement strand
TGTCATACAAGGGGTCTACTTAACCTAGAATATCTTCTAACAACACTTGCAGGATTTTGAGGTACCTGTTGATCCTATTGTTGTACATTTTGATTTTTGGGTACCTTTGGAATTTCTTTTTCATTGATCTCATCAAGCACTGTGTATTCTGGTTTTTCTTTTTCATGTTTCTTTCCCTGCAACTAATCTTTGTACATGACCTTCTCATTGAATATGACATCTCTACTCCTAATTATTTTGTTATTTTCATAATCCCATAAGTGATAACCAAAATCATTAACATTGTATCCAATAAAGGTATGCTTCTTGGATTTTGGCTCAAGCTTTGTTCTATTTTCTTTATCAATATGGACAAATGATTCACAACCAAAAGTCTTCAAAAAAGAATAGGTTACCTTTTTTCCTGTCCATGCCTCCTATGGAATTAGACCATCCAAAGAGCTTGAAGTTCCTCTATTTATTAAGTAAACAATAGTATATGCAACATTTGAAAAGAACTGTAAGAAAAAACCAACATGCAATCTCCTACTCTTTGCACGCTCCATGATTGTCCTGTTCATCATTTCTGACACACCATTTTCTTCTGGTGTTACTAGAAATGTCTCTCTCTATGAATCCCATGGTATNATGAATAGTATTTTGATGGGTCTTAAATCCATTTAGTTCAACAGTAGGAACCAAACCCACCACCGAGGCCCATTTAGACTCTGCAGCATTTAATAGTGGAATGGTTCTCCAAATCTTGTGATTCGGCCAATTAATCGATGGGCTTTATGTTTTCTTGTGAAGGCATCTACTTTAGTTTGGAATTTCTCTTTTTGTATTTTCTCTTAGGTGGTACTAATATAAGATGTAATCTGGTACAAACCAACTTGGCAACAAAACAATATTAAGTTTAACTACTGGATAAGAGGCTAAGCTTGGGATAACCTGCTACTCAAGCATGCAAATGACAATTTTATACCACAGGCCTAGTACTAATACGCTAACCATGTGAGCATCCAGATACTATCTAAGATACTATTTATCATAAAGAAAACATATATGCGATAAGATAATGGTAACCAAAATAACTCATCTACACAACGATTCATCTTCATCATTAAAGTAAAGAACAACAAAACATTGCACCAGATAACTTGACAATAGATTAAATAGCTCTTACTCATTACAACATCATTCATGAAACAAGATAGAAAATAGTTTTTCTCCACATCTAATCACACATTCATTTGATGAAAATAACTTTGTCTCTGGTCCAGAAGGGCTTCTCTATTAGCGGTAACTTGGAAATAATTCTTGACAACCAAAAATAAAGAGTTTCTTGCAACAACCATCGACCTCTAACTAACTGGTCTATGTTCTTATTTATAACATAAAATTCAACTGAAAATAATGGCTAAGTGTAGATAAGTAAAAAAACTTAGCCATGTGGTGATCTCTTCTAACATTTTTTCAATAGTCATCTCAGGATATCCTTTTGAAAGGGTGACTTGTCTCGTACTCCGACCACCTGATGAACAACTCCTCACAGGTTTGGGCATATGGAAATCTTTGTTGTTCCATTGGGAGTGCATAAACTTATCTGATCTCCACAGCATGTGTCTGATACTTGATCAAACTAGCACTTAACTACTGAAGCACACCCCAATCACTCATCAGATGTTCCAGAAATTGTTATACCTATCCCGACGTTGTGTCGGTCACCTTTGCTAATATTTCAGCTCATGAAGAATCTTCCTTGGCGTGTGATTTGACTATGTCATGCAAGTCGACGAAGTGTTATGGTGTGTCGAACTTAGGAAATTTGATATCCTTCATCACCTTGTTGATCTCTGGACCCAATTTTTCTCGGATTCCTCAGCGAGGTTATGGAACCAATTTTTCTTGATAGTCAGAGGGATATTTCCTGCAATCAGAATTAAAATTGTTTAGAAATGGCTTACAGAAAAATACTCGGAAAAATATATGTAAATATGTAAGCGTGAAGAATCTGGACCGGTGCATACCTGTAAAGCTTGCTAAGCCTGATTGTTTGATACTTACGTGATCTCTGCAACCTTTTGAATTAGCTACATCATCTCTATTAGCACTGTCATTTTTCTTCAGTTAGGTGGGTTACATTTGCATGCCATAGCATGAACGATCATGTATAGAAAACATAAGAGTCAAAGTCACGCCAGTGGCCGGTTGGCCCTTGGGGTCAAGAAAGGATGTAAGAGTTAAACATGTGTTAAAAGTATGAGAAAGTTCCAAAAGAGTTGGATACTATCATAAGGGAAGTCATTAAATGCTTCAGGTCAAGGCAAGTTGCTCAAACAAGAGTCACATCAGCAAGTGCATCAACCATCATCAACTCATTATGGAGGCTGGGGAATTTAAAAATAAATCGATGTGATCGTACCACACATTCTCTGCAACTCCTATCGGCTGCATCTCACATGCCCCGGATCATACCCATCACGCGGTTGTGACACATAAATTCTTTAAAACATCTCGTCGCAAGGAATTCAGTGTTCCCTAGCATGTTTTGACTCACTACCTGCTCCGTTATAAATATGTTTTGTATGTGTTCTACTTACCAGTAAAGGTTATGCACTGACTTGTCTCGTGAGCCTAGATCGATAAAATTCTTTTCTTTGGGCCTTTGTTAGGTCACCCATGCATAAGGTAGGTACGTTGTCGCACCATGGGAAATCCTCAAAACTCAATACGGGGCCTGTGAGGTAGCTGAAGCACCATGCTTGAGTCAAAAAATGCTTGGGACGCGTTCTTGTTTGTAGCGGGTGTGCCCGAGGCCTCAAAGGGAGATTCCTACCTTCACACAGAAATGATAGTATCGCCTCGTGTAGAGGCCAAAGTGGAAGAAGTTACGTCAGAAGGGAATAGGTTGGAAGCCACGCTTCCTCAATAACAGATACCATGGAGGAGAGGAAGGCCCAGAAAAAATAAGGAATTTAGGGGGGAAATCCAAATCCTGATTGATTCATGTGCACGATCATCCATCGAGGAGCTCCTAATGCATGCTATCTGGCTAGAGCCTGTCGGAACCACAATTCGAGGAAGCAGGAGCCGAACGAGAAACAAAGAAGCCTTAGGTTTTAATGTCCTAGGACCTAATCCATAGTTGGAGCAGGCACAACTTGCCATAGATGAACTTTACCAAGGAAATAGAGAATTATGTCGAAAATTGGTGGCAAAGAACCTTGAGGTGTCAGCGCCATAGGGTCATGAAAGGAACACAACCTGGATCAAGTGACAACTTCAGGAAGCACAAGATATGATCGTGTAGGTACATGAAGCACAAAGAGTGTTAGAGTAATAAAAGATGACAACACCTCTGGGAGTGCGAGGCAGCTGGGGAGAAATTCTGCGTGCAGAAGAGACATGATGGGCGGACTCTATTTTGTATTTTCAGATGTGACGTAGAATTTTGATAGTCTTCCCTTTTTTTTTGTGAAAATTTTCATGTTCTCAATGTAACCGGGTTGGTTGGCCAAAAGGTGTAGACAGTGTCTACTGTATGTAACCTGAGCCCGATGGGAGTCTAATATATAAAGTCTCGAAATTTTGATAAAAGGATTTTGGTCATAGTAGTTGAATGCATCGTTTCTCTCTTTGCATGTGAAACTATTGTTTTCTTTGTCCAAATTTCTTGTAAGTTAACCCTGATTTTGTGCTTAATGTTGCTCCGATTTGTTTTGTATTTTTTATTGATATCCTTATGAAAAACCTCCGATGTTGATCGAATTCATCGTACAGTGCTAACGTGGCACCACTGACTCGATATATATGGTAATGAAAATTGGGAACTCAGCTTGCGAGTGATGGTCAGACTCGAGACTTTGTTCAAGTCGAGGGCTCTATGCTTAACTTGGGACTACTGATGCTGGAAAGTATCAGGGACCGGCTCTCATAAATAAACCTAACAGCTAGTTTCTTTGCAGATTATCATCCTCAAAATATCCCTGATAATGACAATGTTTTGGAAGTCGGTGATCGGTAATATCATTTCATTTTCATTCAACGCTTACTTTTTTCTCCTTTTACCGATGCCAAAAGGGATCGACCATCAATGATATCATTGAGTGACGCTTGTCATTGAAGAATAACTTCCATTTGTCGATGCCGACGAAGATCATCACTCGGGGACCTCGGTTCTCTTGAATGATTTCCTTTCATGCTTAATCATTTCCGATGCCGAATTTCTTAAGCCCATCGGGGAGAAGCCTTGACTGTCGATTATTTAATTAAGTGTTAGTATTTTAAGTTATGTTTTTTCTCATGCTCAAGCAAACTTTGATAGACTTAAATGAGAAACAAAAGTGATAATCAAAGGCAACATTTTTAATACTGAAGTAGAATTAGATAGTGCAAAATATCAAGTGGTACCCAAAAAGTAAAATTTAACATAGGCTTTTTAGGGTGTGTTGAGTGCTCAACAAATGGCGACTTACTGGGCGAAAGCAGAATCTTTGTTCCTCCTTCATGTTCGGCTGATACAAAAGATGGTGGAAAAGCTTATTAGCTATAAATCAGATCTTTGTTTACCCTTTCATTTGAAATTCTCCGATCGATGCCTTCGGGTCTTCCTGTGGGGTTTTTAACCTTTATTCCTCCTTCGTTTCCTGTAACCTTGACTCATGCCCTTTTTGACAAAAATCTAGTAAAGTATTCACTGACATGAAGCCTAGAGTTACCTTTAATCACTTGTTATGGTGTTTCTCCACTGCCAGTGAGCGCCCGTAGCCCCGACGGAGTCACCCCAACATCATAGACCTTGTTCCGCTTCCAGCGAGCGTCCATAGCCCCAATGGAGTCACCCCGACATCACAGACCTTGCTCTGCTGCCAACGAGCGTCCATAGCCCTGACGAAGTCACCCCGACATAACAAACCTTGCTCCATTGCTAGCGAGTGTCCATAGAGCTGTTGGAGATATCTTCATACCCTCTCTCATTGTTCAGTCATTTGGTATAGTTAACTTTGATTTCATAAGAATTCATTGAGCGAGTGGGAGAGGATGACTTCTATTTAATTTTCAAAGTGATATGATTTAAGGTGAAACCTTTTCTAGATTTATCTTTGAGGTTCATGCAGTCCTTTTCATCTTTCCAACTTTCTCGTAAGGTTTCACCAGACCACCAGGTAGACCTTTCTTCATTTCTCTAGAGTTGTTCATCAACGCGGGTTAGATAGAGGACTCTTCAAAGAAACTGTAGGTTCCTCGACACTTCCTTGTGTTGTATGTGAGAAATGAGTTAGGAACAGAGTTCACTATGTCGCATTATTTGAGGTCAACCATTGTCTTGCTAAACACAACCTTCAAAAGTGAGGAAATCAAACAACAAAAGAAAATAAAAAATAAAAGTAATTCATAGTCAACCTAGCTGAAATAACTCATGAAATATGCATACAAAACATAAAAATCAATATATATATATATATATATATTAATGGAAATATTGTTTTAGGGATTTTCCATTTACTGGGAGGGTGTCAGGTTCCCCCCTTAGATTTTGTAACCGATAAGTACCTGCCCCAATCTTCTCATCCACCTAGAAAGGCCCGAGCCATAGATTTTGAAACTTAGAGTGTTTTCCTTTAGGATCATTTTCTCTATCCCATATTAGGACCAAGTCCTTTACTTCAAAATCCTTCTCTTTAGCCTTATGCTTTTCAAACCATATTTTAATGGTCTGCTGGTGGGCCATGAACTTTGATTTAGCCTTTTCCCTTTCTTCCTCTAGCATGAGCAGAGTGTCAATTCTTTGTTGTATGACTGATGAAGGTTGTCCTTCAGAATCTTGGGCTAGTTGAAGAGATGGGAGATAAAACCAATTTGGGAGAATGGCTTCCTTCCTGTACACTAGAAAGTATGGGGAATTTCCTATGGATTCCTTGGGTGTGACTCTATCGGCCCATAGAGCGTTACGGAGTAAATTATGCAGATTCCTTTGGTTGTCTACAACCTTCTTCTTTAATATTCTCACTAGGTTCTTATTGGTTGATTATGCCACCTCGTTTCCCTATGGATAATAATTCACAGAGTACCTAATTATGATTCCTTTGTCCAGAGCAAACTCTGTCAATAGTGTGGAAGAAAAATAAGTTGCAATATAAAAAACCAAGACAGAACGGACCCCAAACCTTGTGATCAGTTGTTGTTCTATGAATTGGATTACCACCTTCTGATTTACATGGGTCAGAGGGATGGCCTCTGCCCATTTCGTGAAATAATCGGTGGCGGTAAGTATATACTTATGATGTTTTGAAGAAATGGGTGTGATTTCTCCTATGATATTTAACCCCCATTTCTCAAAAGGCCTAGAGACAGTCACTGGTTGGAGTGGGACTACCACTCTCTTCTCTCTGCCAATGCTTATTTGACACATTTTGTAGTTTCTAGCATAAGTGTGAGCGTCTTTGAACAAGGTGGGCCAATAATAACCATCTCTTAGTATCTTATGAGCAGTGGGGTTTCCTACGAAATGTCCACCGGCAGGGCCATCATGGAGCTCCTTCAGAACTTTTTCTACATCTTCCTGTTCAAGACTTCTTAAGAGTACCTTGTCATAATTAACATAGAAAAGTACAGAATTTATGAGGCAGTATTGTGTGGATTTTAACCTGAGAGCTCTCCTTTCCCTAGGGTTGAGATTTTCTAGGCAATTCCCATGGTGCAAGAGATAAGTCAAATTCTCATACCAAGACCCTGGGCCTAGGGAAATGTATGAAATTTCACCACACCATAATTCCATTTCATTCTCCCATCTAGAGTCTTCATTTACTTGGTCCTAGGCTTTAGACGCAAGTTTTCATAACCCTTGTCCTTTAAATAGTTTGGCAGGTTTTATATCTAGATCAAACTCTTGAACTACTTCCATCCAGTTCCCTCTTCTTTCCCCCATCTCCTGTTGAGTGAACAAGGAGCAGACTGAAAGATGAGGTACGATTACTTTGGTATGGTTCTTGAGGATATAAGGCCTAAATTGTTTTATTCCTTTGTAAATTTCATAAGCATGTTTATCTATGGAAGGATAATTTAGTTCAGCTCCTTGGAGGTTACTGCTCATGAATGACATTGGGGCCTCGTTGTTGTCATCATCCTTCTGATTCAATACCACGACTAACGATTGGTCGGAGGCAAAAGTATAGAGGAAGAAAAATCTTTTGAAATCGGGACTTCATAACACGGGGGCTTGAGATATAGTAGTTTTGATGTTGCTAAAAGAATCCTTTCATTCATCATCCCATTTAAATTTGGCATCTTTATGAATCATCTTTTGCAAGGGTTTGATAGTTTTCACGAAATTGTGAGTGAATTTCCTCACGAAATTGATTTGTCCGAAAAAATACTGCATATATTTCTTGTTGTGAGGCAATGGGAGTTGAGATATGGCCTTAATCCTTTCTGGGTCTATGTGAATGCCTACTTGAGATATAATGTGGTCTAGCAGCTTACATTCCTCGATGCCAAAAATAGTTTTCTTAGGACTTAAGGATATACCATATCTCCTACACCTTTCGAAAATCTAAGTTAAGTGTTGGATGTGCTCTTCTTTGTTCTTTGAGTACATAGTTACGTCATCCAGATACACTACCACACACTTGTTGATTAGTCCATGAAATTCTACATCCATAGCCCTTTGGAAGATCACCCCTGCATTGATTAACCCAAAAGGCATGCATTTATAAGAGAAGGTTCCCCACTTTGTTCGGAAGGTAGTTTTCAAATGATCTTCCTCTGAAACTAAGACTTGGTTGTAACCTGAGAAACTGTCCAGTAGAGAGAATATATACGAACCAGACATGATCTATAGGAGTTTCTCCATTGGAGGGACTGGGTAATTGTCCTTTTCTGAAGCTCTGTTAAGGTTCCTAAAATCCATGCATAAGCAGATTTCTCCAGAATTTTTCCTCACAGAAACCAAATTTTCTACCCACGTGAAATGTCTAACCTGGAAGATGATTTTGGAATCCAAACATTTCTTCAATTCCTAATACATGAGAGGTTTCAGGGATGGGTGATACTTTTGGAGCTTCTGTTGGAAGGGTTTCACTTCAGGTCTTAATGAGATAATGTGTTGAATGATGCAGGTATCATAAGTTTTCAGATCTCGATAGGACCATGCAAAGACATCTTGGTATTGTCTAAATAGTTTGAGATTCAAAGTTAGATATTTGTTTAGACTTAGATATAGTCTTTTTGAGATTCACATTCTTTGGGTTTTCCAGGGTTTTGAGATTTATAGTTTCATGCAGGGGACATGAGCTACCGGTCTTTGCATTTTTGGGCCCCTTAAATCATTCCTTCATGTCAAAAAGGTTTTCCAAATTAGCTATCCCTTTTGGGATTGTGTGATACTTCGATTTATCAATAGGTTGACTTGTCTGAGGATTAGTTCATGTTGATTGTTCCTGGAATACTTCATCGTCAATAGCTAAGTCTTTGAAATTATCTTGGTTAGTCATAAATTTTATGATCTGTTTATCTCCAAAGACTTTCCAATTAGAAATGTTATTAGGCATTGATGGTTTGTAGAGTAGTTATACAGTGAATCGGGAGGCTTCATAATCTTCTAGAGGTGACAACCTTGAAGTAGCTATGGCCAGGGAATCAGCAAGAATGTTCTTTTCTCTGGGGATCACTGTAATATTGAAATCTTCGAAATGATCTATTAACCTATGTGATTCCTGTTGCTAATTCTTTAGGTGTGGGGAATTTCAATGTATAGTATTCCTTACTTGTCTAATGATAATCTCCGAGTCTCCAAAAATCGTCAATTTTTTTATGTTTAAGTGTATGGCTTTCTTTAACCCTTGTACTAGAGCTTCATACTCAGTGGTGTTATTTGTGCATTCAAAATCTATTCTATAGGACATGAAATGATGTTTTCCTTTTGGATAAATGAGGATGAACCTCGCCCTTGATCCTTCCTGTGATTTAAATCCATCAAAATATATGGTCCTGATATGTGAGCGAAAGTAAACCACCCCTTCCTTCTTATTACTTTCTTTCCCTCCTATCTTTTGTCCAGTTATTTCCAGCACAGGTTATTGACAGAAGAGGGTTTCCTCTATTGGTATTGGTGATTTCTCTTGAAAAACCATTTCAGAATTCTGAGTGAGAGGGACATCAGATGGAATAAGGAAGAATTTCCCGAAATAGGAATCGCAGAAATAATTTCCCAGGATGGGGAAATCCATGGATGTGGGTTCGTTTGGGGTTTCTATATCAGTGACTGTATGTTTCAGGCATCTCTCCCTATCGATTCTAGTCATATTCTTGTATCCCTTCAGTGGTAGCTAAAGGTGTGCCCAATCTGTACTAAAGTACCTGTTTAACTTCTCAGACCAATCTCAACTTAGTAATAACCCATAGGCCTCTGGGATGTCTACTACAATGATGTCAATCACTTTCACAAACTTAGGATGTGTCACTATCCTAATCATTACATCTTTGAGTTCCCCCATGACTTTGACTTGGGTTTTGTCTAGTTGTATCACATGTTTATTGCTCTTAAGAGGAACAACATATAATTTTTTGCAAATGGAAAAGGGAATAATGTTGGAAGATGCTCCTGAATCTACCAAACAATTGTGTAGGTTCCTGTTGAAGACTTCAAATGTTAAGAGGAATGACGGGACAAAAGGTTTTCCCTTCTTATGTTCTGAGGAGGTATTCATAGTTATTTTATTTACTAGATCTGTGGAAGTTATATTTCTTTGTTGCTCATTATTTGTCGTAGGGTTTTCTATTGATTTCAACGCTTGTAGTAGGAAATATTTTTGTTGAGGGATTCTACATATGTCGATAACCGATATATTATCCTTCAACTTCTTCAGATCTTCAACTACGTTGTACTCCAATTTGGGTAATTCTCGAGTATGGATGCTAATAGGGTTCTTATGGGGAGAAAAAGGTGACTTCGGGTGATCGGGAGTCAACCTTTCCCCTGACATTTGAGTGGTAGTGGGATCCTTTGAGACAGGAAGACTTTTTCTTATAATTTTCACAATCGAGACCTCTTTGGGTGGTTCTTGAACCTGAAATAGGTCATCGGAACGCATAATTAGGTCTGGATCCCATATTAGCATGGTTGTATCTTCTGGTGGGTCAATCCCTTCCTGGTCAGCAACATTCATAACTAGGCTACTTGGTTGTTTGGTTACGGAAACCTCATCTAAAAACCAGTTGGCCATCAAATTCATGGCATGCACCCATTGAGGGAAGTCTCTTTCAGAGTGGTTTTCCTAGTGATAAGTACAGAAAGAATCATATGTGACATTCCCTAGATCGATATTCAACTTAGTTGGTGGAGGTTTAATTGCTTTGAACGATGGGTTTCTTTTAAAGAAAGGCTTATAGGGCCTTTGGCCTTGGTTTCCTTCCCCTGCGTTTCTCTTCATTTCTATGATCTCATTTGATAATTTCTTAACCATGCATTGTAGATCTTATATGTCTCCATTACCCTTGTCGGGAGTCTATTGTGCTTGTTTCCTTGGGAGTCTAGTCAGAAGGAGTCCTCTCCTGGGAGGAGGTTGAACTTCTTTCTTAACTAAAGAGACCTAGCATTATTTACACCCTTTCATCTGGAATTCTATCATTTTGTCTTCTTCAAAATTCTTAGCTAAGGTTTGTTTGGCATCCCTCTTCACAAACATGGAAATAGAAGTTGGGAGCACATTGCATATACTTCGATTTTCAACTCCTAAGTTGGTTTAGCTTCGGGTTGGAATTTGATTAAGATGGTTGTGAATCTTTGATTGAAATATTTAACCTTCTCTTTTGAACTCATGGTGGTTGCGAACAATTCAACAATTAGAGCTCCTATAGTGGTTTCTTCAACAAATTTATCTAAAAAATCCTTTTGAAACTTTGTCCAACTAGTTATGGATCCTACAGGTAGGTTGAAAAAACATGTGGAGGTTGATTTCTCAAAAGTGTATGGGAAAGTCCTAAAAAATACGTCTTCATGTTGGACGTTCATAAGTCTGATCGCTAGTATAAATTTCTTGATATGATCTTTAGGCAATCCTAAGGTTTCTGGGTCAAACTTAGGAAGTAACTCCTCTGGATGTCGAGGAAGGTTATGGACTGATCCTAGGAGGGCCAAAGTGTCTATGGCCAACCAGGGTTGATTGTTCAATGGTGGGTTTCCCCTTTCTTCATTATGGTCATTGTTGTCCTCCATATATTTAGATTATGAGTTAAACTCCTTCTCTTCGGAAAAATCGTATGGTTCAGGGATGTCGTAGGCTAGCATTTCGGGTATCATATTAAGAGGATCTTGGATTTTGGTGATTGAAAAATATATTAAGTCTTCTACCATGTGCATAAAAACCTCGTCACGAGTAGTAACCATTGGTCTGCTTTGTTGTTTTCGTCGAGGAAGTATCGGAGCTAAGGAAAACGCACCAATCTGTCGAGCGTATGCTCTTGTGATTCTTTTGAATTGATTAATTCCTCATGAGGAAGAGCGTAAGGTATGTCAGGGTACAAAGGTTCTTCCTCGGGCTGTGGTGAGTTACTCGTTTCAGGAGTACTCGGCGTGTGTGGGATGTCTTGGGAATGACTAGCCATGCATGTGGGTTGTTTTGAATCTATAGACTCTTTGAAATACTACATGAAATATGTATTCAACCATTCATTATTCAGGCCCTCCTTCTAGCGCCAATTCTGTTGATGGGTCTTAAATCCCTTTAGTTCAACAGTAGGAACCAAACTCGCCACCGAGGCCCAATTAGACTCTACAATGTTTAATAGTGGAATGGTTCTCTAGATCTTGCGATTCAGCCAATTAATCGATGGGCTTCATGTTTTCTTGTGATGTCATCTCCTTCAGTTTGGACTTTCTCTTTTTGTATTTTCTCTTAGCTAGGAACGATATAAGATGTAAGCCGGTATAAACCAACTTGGCAATAAAACAGGATTAAGTTTAACTACTGGAGAAGAGGTTGAGCTTGGGATAACTCACTACTCAAGCATGCAGACGACAATTTTATACCACGGGCCTAGTACTAATATGTTAACCATGTGAGCATCCAATTATTGTCTAAGATACTAATTATCAAAAAGAAAACACATATGCAATAAGATAATGGTAAGAAAAATATTTCACCTACACTAATCATCCATCACATGATAACACAACGATTCATATTCATCACTAAAGTAAAGAAGAACAAAACATTGCACCAGATAACTTGACAATAGATTAAATAGCTCTTACTCATTACAACATCATTCATGAAATGAGATAGGAAATTGTTCTTCTCCACATCTAATCACACATGCATCTGATGAAAATAAATTTGTCTCTAGTCCATAAGGACTTCTCTATTAACGATAGCTCGGAAATAATTCTTGACAACCAAAAAGAAAGAGTTTCTTGCAATAACCATCAAACTCTAACTAATTGGTCGATGTTCTTATTTATAAGATAAAATTCAACTGAAAATAACGGCTAAGTGTAGATAAGTAAACAAAATTCACCATGTGGTGTTATCTTCTAACAGTTTTCCAACAGTCATCTCAGGATATCCTTTTGAAAGGGTGACTTGTCTCATACTCCGACCACCTAATGAACATCTCCTCGCAGGTTTGGGCATATGGAAATCTGTTTTGTTCCATAGGGAGTGCGTAAAATTCTCTGATCTCCACCACATGCATCTGATACTTGATCAGATTAGCACTTAATTGCTAAATCACAACCCGAGTGCTCATCGGATGTTCCAGAAATTGTTGTACCTATCCTGGCACTGTGTCGGTCACCTTTGCTAGTTTTTCTGCCCATGAAGAATCTTGCTCGGTGTGCAATTCGACTATGTCATGCAAGTCATCGGGTGTGATGAACTCGGGCAATTTGATATCCATTATCGCCTTGTTGATCTCTGAAGCCAATTTCTCTCGAATTCCTCAGTGAGGTTACAAAGCCAATTTTGCACGATAGCTGGAGGGATCTTTCCTGCAATCAAAATTAAAATCGTTTAAAAATGTCTTACAAAACAATACTTGGAAAAATATATGTAAAGACATAATCTTAAAGAATTTGGACCAGTGCATACCTGTAAAGCTCGTTAAGCTTGATTGTTTGATACTTACGTGATCTCTGCAAGGTTTTGAATTACCTACACCGTCTCTGTTAGCATCATCATTTTCTTCAGTTAGGGTGGGTTACATGCGTGAACCATAGCATGAACGATCGAGTATGGAAAGCATTAGAGTCAAAGTCACATTAGTGGTCGGTTGGCCCTTGGGGTCGAGAAAGGATGTCAGAGCCGAACATGTGCTAAAAGCACGAGAAAGTTCCAAAATAGCCAGATACTGTCATAAGGGAATTCGTTAAATGCTTCAGGTCGAGGCAAGTTTCTCAAACATGAGTCGCATAAACAAGTGCATCAACCATCATCAGCTCATTATGGAGGCTGGGGAATTTAAAATGAAATCGATGCGATCATACCACACATTCTCTGCAACTCCTATCGACTGCATATCACATGCCCCAGATCATACCCGTCACGCGGATGTGACACATAAATTATTTAAAACATCTCGTCACAAGGCATTCAGTGTTCCCTGGCACATTTTGACTCACTTCTCGCTCCGTTATAAATTCTACATGTTTTGTATGTGTTCTACTTACCAGTCGAGGTTTTGCACTGACTCATCTCATGAGCCCAGATCAATCAAATTCTTTTCTTTGGGACTTTGTCAAGTCACCCATGCATAAGGTATATATGTTTTCACACCATGGGAACTCCTCAAAACTCAAGATGAGGCCTCCAAGGTAGCCGAAGCGCCAGTCTTGAGCCAAAAAATGCTTGGGACTCATTCTTGTTTGTAGCGGGTGTTACCAAGGCTTCAAAGGGAGATTCCTACCTTCGTGCAGAAACAATAGTGTCGACTCATGCGGAGGCCAAAGTGGAATAAGTTACATTGGAAGGGCATAGGTTGGAAGCCACACTTCCTCAACAGCAAATACCGCGGAGGAGAGGAAGGCCCAGAAAAAATAAGGAAGTCGGTGGGGAAATCTAAATCCTGATTGAGTCATGTGCATGATCATCCACTGAGGAGCTCCTAATGTGCGCTATCCGACTAGAGCCTGTCAAAACCACAAGTCGAGGAAGCGGGAGCCGAACGCGAAAGACAGAAGCCTCCATTTCTAACGTCTGAGGACCTAATCCACAGTTGGAGCAAGCACAACTCATCATAGCTGAAATTTACTAGGAGAATAGAGAATTATGTTGAAAATTGGCATCAAAGAACCATGAGGTGTCAGCACCATAGGGTCGTGAAGGGAATGCAACATTGATCAAGAGACAGCTTCGGAAAGCACAAGATATGATAATGCAGTTATGTGAAGTGCAAAGGCTATCATAAGAATAAAATATGACAACACCTACAGGAGCGCAAGGAAGTCGGGGAGAAAGTCCATGTGCAGAAGTGGAATTATGGGCAGACTTTGTTTTGTATTTTCAGACGTGACCTAGAATTTTGATAGTCTTCCCTTTTTTCTTGTGAAAATTTTCATTTTCTCAATGTAACCGGGTTGGTTGGACAAAAGGTGTAGACAATTTCTACTGTATGTAACCTAAGCCCAATGGGAGTCTAATATATAAAGTCTCAAAATTTTGACGAAAGGATTCTGGTCATAGTAGTTGAATGCAACATTTCTCTCTTTGCATGTGAATCTACTGTTTTCTTTGTCCAAATTTCTTGTAAGTTAACTTCAATTTTGTGCTTAGTGTTGCTCCGAGTTGTTTTGTATTTTTTATTGATATCCTTTTGCAAAACCTATGATACCAATCGAATTCATCGTACGGCACTAACATGGGACCACTGACTCGAGATATATGGTAATGAAAACTGGGAAATCATCTTGCGAGTGATGGTCAAACTTGTGACTTTGTTCAAGTCGAGCACTCTATGCTTAACTTGGGATTTTCGATGCCAAAAAGTATCAAGGACCGGCCCTAAAAAATAAACCTAATGTCTAGCTTCCTTACCGATTATCATCCTCAAAATCGCGCCGATATTGACAACGCTTCGGAAGTCGGCGATCAGCGATATCATTTTATTTTCATTCAACGCTTACTCTTTTCACCTTTTACCGATGTTGAAAGGGATTGGCCATCGGTGATATCCTTGAGTGACGCTTGTCGTTGAAGAAAAAAAAAATTTTGCTGACGCCGATGAAGATTGGTGCTCAACGACCTCGGTTCTCTTGAATTATTTCCTTTCATGCTTAATCCTTTTCGATGTTGAATTTCTTAAGCGTGTCGGGGAGAATTCTTGACTGTCGATTCTTTAATTAAGTGTTAATCTTTTAAGTTATGTTTTTCCGCATGCTCAAGCAAAATTTGAGAGACTTAAATGAGAAACAAAAGTGATAAGAAAAGGCAACATTTTTCATACTGAAGTAGAATCAGACAGTGCAAAAGATCAAGTGGTACCCCAAAAGTCAAATTTAACATAGGCTTTTTAGGGTGTGTTGAGTGCTCAACACAGTAATCATCAATCTCCTTGCTGAAATATTCACCTCCATTGTTTGATCTGAGACACTTCAACCTTTTTTCTGTCTCATTCTCAACCAAAGATTTCCATTTCATAAAAGTATCAAAAACATCATATTTTTGTCGAATGAAATAAACCTAAGTTTTTCTAGTTTCATCATCAATAAAAGTAACATAATAAAGAGAGACACCAAGATATGATACCTGAGTTGGTCCCCATACATATGTATGGACAAGATCTAACCTTTCACTCTTCTTTTCTTTTCCAACTCTGAGAAATCTTACTCTCTTCTGTTTTCCATAAACACAATGCTCACAGAAATCCAGATCAATTTATTTAAGATCTAGAAACAAATTTCTTTTGTGAAGTATCTGCATACCCTTCTCACTAATTTGTCCAAGTCTATGATTCCATAGTGTTGTATCCACTCATGTAGAAGCTAAAGAGATAGAAGAGTCAATATTACTAGTACATAAATACAATGTACCTACCTTCTCTCTTTTTTTTATCACCAATGATCCTTTGGTGACCTTCCACACCTTATCTATAAATATGGATATGCAACCTTCACTTTCCAGCTTCCCTGTTGAAATTAGGTTTTTCCTTAGTTCTAGAACATGTCTTACCTCTTTCAAAAAACATTGGTTTCCATGGCTTTGATTTATTTTTACCTTTCCCATTCCAACAATTTTGCATGGTGCATCATCACCCAAATAAACCTGTCCAAAATCACCTTGAACATAATATAGAAAATGTTTCCTATGGGGCGTGGAATGAAAGGAAACCCATGAATATACTACTACCCAAGACTCAACAATATTATCTACAGAAAGAATCAAAGAATCTTGTAACACATCACCTGTTACATTTGCTTCCTGATTTTTCTCCTGCTATCCATCTCTTTGTTTCTATGGAGCTATGCAATCTTTCTTCAGATGTCCTTTCTTCCCACAATTCCAACACTCTATCTTTCCAAATATGGATTTGGATCTTCCCTTCCTATAATTCTCACAGTTTCCTGAGCCCTTTCCTCTATCCTTTTTTCTTCCCTTGTTCTTCATGTTTAACACATTACCTAATGTATCACCTACGTCACATTTCCTCACTAAGGATAACACCAACAACATCATCAAATTTTAAAGTGTTTGAACTAGAGACATAGTTACTTACATCCATGACCAAGTCATTCCATCTCTCTGGCAATGAGCACAATATTAGAATATCCCTAACCTCATCATCAAAGTCCAATTTTATAGAACTTAGTTGATTAGTAACTGCATTAAATTCATTTAAATGATTTGCAACAGACCCCCCTTCTGACATCTTCATATCAACTAGTCTCTTCATTATAAATACCTTATTGTACACCAAGGGTTTTTCATATAGTTTAGCCAATGCGTCCATCAACTCCTTCGTTGTATTTTTTTTCGAAATATTGAAATCCACCGACACTGCCAGGATCAACCATATAATTACTAGTGCCTTTCTAAAACTCCCATTATTCGTCCTTCATGGTCATCGACTTCTTTTCTATTCCACACAATGGTAGGAATAGATCCTTCTGATATAAATAATTTTCCATATACATCTTCCATAATTGGTAGTTTTGGCTGTTAAATTTCTCGACCCTAAACTTTCCATCATCCGCCATTGCTCCCGCTTGAACCAAGAACCCTCTTTTCCTACGAGTTACCTTTTAATCTAATACTAGTTGTTAGAAAAACAGGATCGTGGAGAAATAAAATAAAACAAATGAAGAAAAAAAAAAAAAAAAAA
>JASDQU010108783.1:157359-170077 GCA_032191745.1 Picea mariana | reverse complement strand
TGTTAATGTGCATCATCTCTATAATTAAATATTGTTAAAATGGATAGACACATTTATTTGGGCGTCAGGGGTAGTGTTAAACGTAATCTTCGAATAAGACCGTTATCGGGGTCAAGCCTTCAGAGTATGAGAGATAGTGGTTTTTTCGAATTCTGAAGGGAAGGGTATCGAAGGGATATTCTTTTATACATGGACCAGTGGGTGGGCCTGGTGCATCAACCAATTAAGAGTAATACGGAAAGAGGTGGGACCCGTCAGGGTATTGGCATTGGGTTAAATTAGGATGAGGGAAGAACTAAAACCCAAGGGGAAGGTATTGACAAAATATTCGTTGGTTTTTAGAAAGGCGCACTAAACTATGTTCTTTATAGGATTTCAGGACATGGTTTTTGAAGGCTTGAAGGATGTGAAGACATTTGAGCTCTGATGAAGATGGTATCGAAGAATATTCTTTCGGCCTAGGATAATTTGCGGTAAACGCGTGAGAAGGGTCAAGAGGCCATAGAAGTTTTCTTTTTGGAGTTTGATAAGATGAGGCTAAAAAGGCCCTCAACAAGGATGGTGTTATCACATACAATTACAAGGGTCAAAAATGTTTTCAATTTTTATTTTGAGTCATAGGTTTTCATTAAGTTTTAGGTTTTTATGTGCCTTTGCTATAGTCATTTTTCAATTTTTGATGTAAATAAGCTAAGGTTAGTTTTGGTTTTGGTCTAGAGTCATTGGGTTATGCCTTGCTATCATAACAAGTTGGATAAATCCTTCATGAGTCAGATCTTTCAAATTCTCCATCATCACCTTGACATGTCACCTTCTCCATGCTGTACGCAGACCCCTCCTTTGTCAACTTTACCCATTTAGCTATATTTTCTATATTTTCAGTCTTGACCTATACGATGCCAACTCACTAGGAGAGTTCATAGTGCATTCAAAGGTACACCGTGTCTTCATTTACATCATTGCATTTATGGAGCACGTTAAAGAATATCTCCTTGTTTTCAGAGATAATATTTTAAACAAATTTCCAGGGATTATGTCATAGAGTATTCTAATTGTTTTCTCCAAGTGTGCAAATCATATTTGAGCTCGATGCTGCAAACCTGGTGTTACAAACATGCGCTATGAAATCATTGTTGCGAACAGGCTACAGAGGAGAGTTGGAGGTTGGAAATGTTTCAAGTTACCTTGTGCAAATTCAAAGATACCAGCTTTCAACTGAAGGCTACCAGGTACTCCATGAGAATTTTCACCTTATTTGAAGGTCACGAAAGGGCTTGTTGGTTTTTTTTCCTTTTGGGCGCCACAAACTTGTGATAGGTGTTGCAAACTATCTCATTTACTTGCTGACAAGTTTAAAAACCCATTTTCATGTGCTCTAAACCTTTCTCATTAAGAAATAAGTATCCCTGGGTTTAAGCCACTTTTCCCACTAATCATTTTCTCCTTCTTTGCTTATCTTTCCCAAGTGTTGCAAAACCCCTGCCCTAGTGCTGCAAACTCGGTACAACAAACCCACCATCGTGAACCCCTTTTCCAATAGCTTTTACAAAACCTGTCTTCTGCAAGCTCAACCAACTTAATTACACTCCTATCTAGTCTGCACTGTAAAATTAGTCACCTTTGGAAGCCAACCTGAGTTTTTCAAAAGAGTAGTGATGTTATGAACAAGTCTAAGGTTGATAAAACCTGTTTTGCTAAGATCTGTTATGATATCCCTTCATTATAATATTTAGTAGTCTTTCCCCTTGTCTTCTTGAATTAAAAATACCCTGTCTTATTCCTGGAGATAAAATGAGCTGAGAAGTATAGAATTTTTACACAAAACTATCCTATTGGGAAAGTCTTTCCATGAAAACCCTAATCCTTTGTTTTCCCTATTTCACCTCTAGAAATCATTAAATATTCTAGTGAGGTTTTCTTCAAACAACATTAATGGATATTCTACAGAAAAGGAAGGATCACAAAGGAGGGGGAATTGCGACAACAAATCCCTATGATATGCAACTTTTTTATTATGAACCCTTGACCAGGGAATTTTTCCAAAGAGTAGTCTGCATTAATTTTTGTCAGAAAATGCAAAGAGGGAACAAAGAGGTGGCTAGGGAGTTTTCACTTAACTTCGATGGGACAAAATCTAAGGTTGGGATATTGGATTTTGAGGTGTCTGAATTGTCCATCTTAGCAGCAACTGAGATGCCTAACACTAGTGAGAGATTGTTCAAGTCTATGACCCTAAATGTTGCTTTCTTCAAGGAATTCCTCAAACCAAAATACTAAGGGGGAAATTTGTCAATGGGAGTGCCCATAAATCATATGTTGGATGGATTTGATAAGATGTTGAAGGAGATTCAAAGATATTTCACCTGTGAAGGGAGATTTAACATGATATATAAATACCATATAAGCCTACTGCTACACTTCACAGGTAAAGATGTCATGAATCTCCCTTTCTATATGTTTAGAAATATTGGAAAAATGTCTAACAGGGTCCAAGATAAATCAAAAGCAGTTGATACAAGTGTCTTCCATTCAGGCCTTATAAAGATGCTGGTGATGGAGGAATTGAGAAAGAAAAACATTGATTGAGAAGAATTCATTACTTCACACTTCCAGCTAAATGTTTCTCCCACTCCATAGACTAAAATGGAAATCCCTCTTCATATTGACAAGACTGTATATTCATAGGTTAGAAAGAAGATAAAAAATACTATGGCTGCTAAAGTTGATAGAACCAAAAAGAGAGATGAAGAAGGAGGACCTTCACAGTGTTCATAGAGGGAAGCTTCACAAATTCCAGATCCCACTCCAACGAAGGTCCCTTCAAGCCAAACCATAGGCCTAAGAGGCAAAAAGTTGGTGTTTCCTTCACCCAATGTAGATGACAAGGTCAAAGCTAGGAGGCGTATTACTAGAGAAACAACCAAGCAAGAGATCCATTTGAAGGATGATGCAATAGGATTTTTAGCCTAGAGAAAAGGTAAATCTGTAGCTGTTGAAAATCCTGTTGAAATCATTGAAATCACCACTCCTCAAGAAGAGAACAATCATAGTTTTAAGAGGCTCAAAAGACAACTTAAAGAGGCAAGGGATGAAGTTGATGAAATGAAGAAGGGGGAATTGGTTGCAAATAATAATCTTAAGGGATCATGAAACTATTGACAAAGACAAATTTATAGCCAAAAGGTTTCGGCCCCTCCACAAGCAGCTCAAAAACCTCTACAGAAAAAATAGAGCTCACCATGGACAAATCAGAGAACTAAAGATAGAACTTCAGCCTTTCAAAGAGGAGCTAGCTAAGAGAAATCTAGGTATGTTGGATAAAGTTTCAACTAGGAGGAGCTCCAAAGTTAGAAAAGGAAGAATTTGAACACTTTAACTCATATCAGTTTTGACAGTTTCCTGTTTTTTGTATTTTACAATTTTGAGGATGGTCATGCTTGATAAATCATGTTCATCTACTGGGGTGTTATCTTCTTAGTCATATATCATGGTAATATGTTATTATAACATTTGGTGGAACTGGAGATGGATTTTTGGAATACTTAAGGCGTTTTCAAATGAAATAAGCAACTACAAGAAAGTTCGCAGCATCTGGCGCTGCGAACTGGCTTATGTAGACAGGAACTATGAACTGTGTTGTGAACTCTTGTTCTCGTAGTTTTGAAGGAATAAGAAGCTGCCAGATGGTTAGATGAATGCATGAAAGTTGTCTAAGAGTTAATTGTAAGCTGGGAGGCCACCTTCCAAAGGAAGATGTGCTCAAAGGGACACTTCATCAGCCATAAAAAAGATGTTAAGGACATTGCCAAAATTAGCCTAGATTTTAGCATTTTGTTCTTTTATGTTGAATAGCTATAGTCACGCCACCTTTAGGCATACGATCCTATGCAGGAATGGTTAGTCAGATTGTAAAGTTGTCATTGAAAGTATAGAATATAAGATAGGCATAGTAATACTGAGAAAGGTTTGAATGGTTGAGATGAGACTCATATTTTGATGTTGTGGATGTAACAGAGACATCTCATATTTTATGTACCAGGCCTGAGACTTTTTGGCTAATATAAATCAATCTTTTTCCCTATCATCTTGTTTCTTTATTACTCTGATTTGCAGTCTATTGAAGGTTTCAATTGATCTAATTGTATCTGTATTGCAATGAAGGACTTGTTGTGATGTTGTTTATGATTTTATCAGAGTTTCCCTTTTGATTAAAGAAGCTCTTGTTTCAAAAGGTTTTCTTCATATACCTACTAGTATTACCTGATGTGAATGGTAGATATATCTCACCTTTTTAAGTTACTCAAAACCTCATTTGATGATGCCTTCTATCTGGAACTTACTGTGATTGACATTGTTTTACTGAGTTTTTATCCATTCGCCACCTTATCATAAAAACTTATATTTAAACTTATTGATGGGTGATAATATTATAGTTTTGCAATCAAAGTGTGACTTTCAGTGCTGACATATGGTATCTAAGTTAATACTCCTTCGATACTTTAGAAACATTATTATGTCTTTAAAGCAAAACATTCAACACATTGGAGAATGACAAGACGGGAAGTCAAAGGTCCAATCTTGGGATGCCACTTGGGGAGGTGGTCATTTGATAGGTCATAATGAACCTTGGGGCTCCATGAAAATAAAACAATGTAAGAGCCAGAGTGATCGAAGTGCGAAGATCAGAGTTTAAATTAATACATTGAAAAGGGGACTCCGAAAAACACCGTCCTGAAACAGATTCGAGTTAAGCTTGGGTTTTCTTAGAGAAGTAAGGATGCAGGTCTTTTAGGGTATAAGATAGGTGCAAAAGAAAAAGAGAAAAATAGTTTAGGGACCCATAAAATTTAAAAATATGGGGGTGTTGTTGTGAAATGTCCCACAAAACTCCTATGGGAACAAGACATTTGGGTGGCCACAATTATACACTAGTGACTCTGTCTTTGCTTCTCCCTATCAGACATTGAGCATAGGAATACAAGTTTGAGTCTTTCATTTCTAGGATGGAATGTTATGCCATCTGATCCATCTTTGTGTTCCTTCAAACAAGTGTGCAAAGATTATTTGGGGGCTCATTACAATCAATTGACATGACACTTTGGTGTGGAAAAAACAACGACTCTCCTCTTGAGTATATATATAAGTAAGCATGCTAAAAATTAGCAAATGAGGTCACTAAGGAGAAAGTCACCATTTCTTGCATTAATAAAAATATGAATATGCCCAAAAAGTGGCACTAAAACATTTATTTGAATAATTCAAAGAATGGCATATATCCTCAACAAAATATATATGAAATCTCAAAGTTTAGAAGTAGAAATCGTGACTCTTGAATACATACTTACTAAGAAATTTTATACCTAGGATGATACCATGCTTAAGTTACTAGTAACATGACCTTTAAGTGGTGTTACTCAAAAAGTCATGTTGGTTAAAAAAATACTCTTTAAAAACTCCATTTTTGGCACATGTTTCTAGTTTCTTGGTAAGTAACGCATTTCTTGAGAATCCTCTATGGTTTCCAGTAAAACCTAGTCATTTCTTAGAAAATGTATTTCTATTATAACTTACTCACTTTGTTTTCAACAAAAACATGTATGGTTCTTCCAAAATAATTATTTTAGTTGTCTTCCTTTTCCAACAAACCTATCTATTTTCGAGAAATGGATTTGATTTAACTCTCTATATATATATGGAGGGAAAAAAAATTTAAACTTTGTTTTTGTTCATGAGAAAACTCTTTATATACCCATAACCCATTGTATTTTCCTCTCAACATCGTATTATTGAAGCTTGGGCATTTAATCTTGGCAATTAAGTTGTTTAAGTTGAAGAAGTTGTGCATTGTTATTTAAAGTCACTAGTTTTCCATTGTTTTTCAACTATTTCCTTTTAGTACTAGTTCTCATAAGGTACACTGTATAGGTAACTTTCATGAAAAACTACCTTGTGTTGTATTAATTTTCATAATAGAGTTTTATAATTTTGAGCTATATATAGAGAGATTTTTGAGTTTTTCTTTTTTCCACTTCACTGTAATGAATAAAATCCCTATTTTTTACATTCTATATTTTAATAATTTGTAACTTTATTTATAATCATGTCAAACTTAATAATGTATTCGTTTTCATTAATAAAGATAATACAAAACATATTTTGGTTGAAAAATCTACATGCTTAACTATCATTAGAAGTTTATTTCTTCAAATCTATCATAATGGTGAAACTAAAGAAAATATTTAATGTTTGTCATAATATTTTATGTTTAACTAAAACTTTTCACTTTCAAATATTCACACATGCACATACATAAAATGTTAGTGGTACAAAATCTAGGATTTGTCATTTCGTGTATCATATTTGTTTGAGTTCCATTTTCCATTTTTATAGTCCAGTGCTAAATGATTAAAAAATATTATAGAAAATTAAATTTCTATCACAATATTTTTCGTTAAGTACTAAAATGAAACACAACACACCTATTAGTTATGATTTATGTGTTTATATGTTTGAATGGAATAATGAAGAAACATAAGTTAAATTACGTTATTCCCTTGTAAATGTAACACCAAATTTTCTTTGCATAGCCCACATGAATAAGTATTCCTTTGACTTACACTTCTTCTATCATGCATCAACAAAGTCTACGGATTTTTATCTTAAATTTTAAGGAAAAGCAAATAATCTTTGTAGAAAATAATAGAGAAAAGATCCCTTGGATTGCAAAGTGAGCACTTAGGATTTGAAAAGCATCCATCATAAACAATAATATACTCAATGTTTCAATATACTCACCAGTATTAGACTTGTATTTTACACCCTTCACACCCCATATTTTTCAATAAAAAAAATATAGTTCCTTCCTATAAATGAACCCGTAACTCCAATTCCCTTCTTCTTCACTACATTGCAATATGAGTTACAAACCATTTAATATAGCAAAGTTAATAATTCTTGCATATTGTTATGGAAAGGATAATACTATCTACATCTTAAATTTGAAGTAAAGGTTAATATTGTTGGCACGTGACAAGGCTAATAACACCAACATAAAAGGCTAATAACATTGACATATTCAAAAAGACCATGGATGTAGGCTATAACACTTTTATTTGTTGGGTTTCTATAGATTTGGACTTTGTACAGTTGGTTGCCATTGATGTTAACGAGTAGTATATTGATGTTAACTGATGTGATAGGTGTACTTGGACAAGTCTCCAAAGTGGTCCCCTTATGGCATAGCTCTAAGAATGGCTCTCACGGGAAGACGCTTTGAAGAAGTCTACAAGAAACCACTAAGTATGGTTAAGCATCATGTAGTTGATCATGGAATTAGGTCATGAAGGACGAAGTAAATGAAGGTAAATCACTCATGGATGGATAGTCCTCATCATTCTATTTCCAATGATAGGTGGTACACCACGTAGTTCCTCACAGTTAAGGAGATATTCTCTCTTGAAGATGGAAGCCCTGGAGTATGGTTAAGAAGCCTCGAAGTATGGTTAAGAAGCCACAAAGTATGGTTAATAATCCCATAAATGGTTGCAACAAGAAGTTATTATTTGACCCCAAAATGAGGACAAATGTTAAAATAGTTGTAAACAAGAAGTTACAAGTCGGCCTAAAGTTAAGTAAATAAGTCACATGGAAACGTATAAATACACATCAAGATCCTCTCATTTGCACACACAAGTTTATTGAATAACTATATAAGTGAGAAATTTATTTTTATCTGAGGTAACCAAGGATATCTAAGGTGAATTTCAGAGGGAAGATGAAGCAAAAAAGTGTGAAATTCCAAGGGAGGATGAAGTCTTGTAAGGATGTGTTATAAGGTATGTTATTTACAGGTAATCTTACCATTTTCGCTATAATTGTATTTATAGAATGCTTTATATAGATAAACTTGGAAAATATTGAGAAGACATACCAAGGTAACTGTGGTATAAATTTCATCTCTTGGTTCATTGTATTTTTTAAGATACACTCTGTGGAAAATAAGGTTTTTGGCTAGTCCTGAAACTAGTCTCAAACAAGTGTTTCGAGTAAAACAATCACAAATTATTCATAGAGTATCAAAATTCCATGAGACAAAATTAATTGGATATATTATAGTCCTTGTTATGTTGTGTATTATTTTTAGATCCATATATCCATTATTGCACGCGTGGCATGCTCTACAATTGTGCTCTCTAGAATAAGCCAGAATTCAACAAGGTCTGCCATTTTTGCTATAACTCCTTTGCTGGGATGTTCCAAGCAGTGAAACTTGGAGGAATTGCAGAGACGATATTGAATAATGTTGGGTATACATTTTTTACATTTATTCATTACTCGTATGAACTTATGCTTATTGAAAGTTAGGGCTTGTGACTAATCCAAAAACTAGTCTCATGAGACTAAGGTAAAGTTTGATGAAGATGTTATTCTCTTGTTTATGAGGTTGAGGAAGATCTGCAGGTGTATGATCACATACACCAGGTATGTTACAAAGTTACATGTATGTTTATATATATGTTTTGAGGGTTACATTTTGATTATGGTATGGTACATGCTTGAGAGGCATGTTTTGTTGATGCATGATACATCTTGGTGATGGTTTTGGTATCCATGTGAGTGGATCTGGGTAAATTTGGTTGATGGTGGTATATCAGTGATAGAGACAGTGACATGTTGGATGATTGGTTGCTCATCAATGACAGTGATAGTATCAGTGATAGTGACAATGAGTCTACACTTATATTTTAGGGCGATAGGATGGGGCAAAGATAGGTAGTTGTAGCCACCTTTTGGTTGGTTCCAGAGAACTCAAGGAGTTGTATCCTCCTTCTAGTTGGAGCCATATAATTTAGGGATTTTTAGCTTCCTTCGTTTTGAAGCCTGAGAATAGGGGTTTTTAGCCTCCTTCTGGTTGTATCCATAGAATTCAGGGAGTTGTAGCTTTCTTCAATTTGAAACCTGAGAAAAGGGGACTGTAGCCTCCTTCTAGTTACAACTGGAAAATTGGGAAGTTAGTGCTTCTAATGAATGTATTATTTTGACACATAAGAAAATCATTCTGTGGTTTTCTCCCATTTGGGTTTCCATGTAAATTCTGGTGTACTCTGCATTTGATGTGATGTTGTTCATGTGATACTGCATGATTATACTACTAATGATATATATTGAATGCTAAAGATAAAATATTGGACATTGTTGAAGAATATACATTGTAGTTAAAAGTAATAAAAGTGTTCATATTGATTCACGCCCCCTTCTCAGTATTCCACCAATTGGTATTAGAGCAATTCCTTCAAGAATTATTCTAACCACTAGAAGGAGATCATGGAATATGATAAGATTGGAGCACTAGTATTTGACAGTCAAAATTATATATTATGGAGTATAAGGATGAAAACCTTTTTACATGCACAAGGATTTGATGTATGGCAAGAAGTAGTAGATGGATACAAAGCACAAGTCTTGTTATTTTAGTATTTGTTAAGGGTATGCATTGCGATTCTACAAAGGACCTCCAGGATAATCTTCAAAATATTTATGAAGGAGATGCTAAGGTCAAGGGAGCTAAAATCCAAACCTTTATAGCTAAGTTCGAACAATTGAAGATGAAGGAAGATGAAGATGTTTTATCCTACTTTCTACGAGTTGATGAAACAGTGAATACTATTAAAGGTCTAGGAGAATAGATGAAGGAACCATTCGTCATTCAAAAGGTACTAAGGTATCTACCTGTGAGATTTGATCCAAATATTTCATCCCTAGAATAAAGAATAGATCTAGACACCATGAGCATGGATGAGCTACATGGGATACTCACTACCTACGAAATGAGAACATAATAGTAGAACCTAGTCACAAAGGAAGTACCATTCAAAGCATCCAAGAAGAAAAAGAAAAAGAAAAAGAAAAATCCAAATTCAGATTGTAGCTGCAACGATGATTCAAAGGAAGGTGAAGAAATGACAAACTTTGTAAGAAAGTTGCAAAGAGGAACCTATAAATACAAAGGTATGCTTCCATTGAAATGTTTAACTATGGTTGTATTGGTCATTTTGTTTATAAATGTTCCCATAATATTAAGTAATGTGATGAAGAAGAAGACCCTAAGAAGAAAAAGAAAAATCAAAAGGGTATAAGAAACAAAAAAAAAATCTTCAAGATTTTCTTTGCACCAAGGAAGACAGTTCCTCATCAGATGAGGATGAAGACAATGACAATGATATAGAAAGAGTACTCTTCATGGAAGTATAATATTCTAAAGAATATTTCGAAGAAGAAGGAGAAGTTGATCTCAAAGAAAAATTGATCAGTGCCTTAGAAGAGATAAGGAATTAAAAAAATATAATCAAGTCACTCAAGATAGAACTAAAGAGGAAAGAAGGTTCTCATAATTCCAACTCAGAAGAGGTCGAGTAGATGATCACAAAGTTAAAAATACAAGTAGAAGAAGACAAAAAAATTAAAGAATCACTCAGAAACAAGTTGGAAGAGGACAAGATGATTGAAAGCTTGGAAGCATAAATAGTCACTCTAAGAAATATCTTCAAACAAAGGACATGCAGCAGAACAACACCATAATATTGGATGATATCATTAGAAGTCAAAGGCCATACTATGACAAATCCATACTAGGGTAGAACTAGACAGAGAAAGTCTCGAGCTAGAAAACAAAATAACAAGAAGCAAAACAAAGAAGTTATGCATAAATATTCAAAGGCTCTCCTAAAAGGGAAGAAGACAAGAAGATCCAAGAAGAATATTACAGATACATTGCACCATCTAGAATATTCAAAGTTCATAATCAGCGGCAATAAGAAATGGAAAGACCTCAAGAAGAAGAAGGATTCAGAAGAGAAACACCATTCGTAAGATCTCCCACCCACAGGTATCAAAATATTTTTCTTGTTTTATGTTATTCATGCAATAAATTTGGGCACAAAGATGTGAATTGTAGAGCCAATATCAAGGGAAAAATCAACTATGAAGGATACACAAGAAATTATTATCCAATAAGACCTCATGAAGCACAAAGAAGAAACTACAACAAATTTGAATCCTTGAGTAATGAAGTAGAATGATACAAATGCAACGATTTTGGTCACATGGACAAATATTGTAAATTGACTATTTGTTGGCACAAAGGCAAACCCAAGGTTCAATGCTTCAACAACATACCAACAAAACCCTAACTATTGGCCCTTTCGGCAACACCCGCAAAGCAGATGAAGCCTCACCCAAGGTAGAGGCAAGGGGGGTTGTAAGACTCAAGTGTATACAACCTAGCTGGGACACAGATCTTTGATTACAACACTTAATAGAGAATTTAGCCAATACCATGCATTAGTTCATACATCCATTCACACCACAGATTAAACCCTAGATACAGAACAACATAGTAGAAACTAAGATCAAGTACTTTCCATCACTTATAACATAGTTATTGGATCAGATCTAGCATTCATTTATCATCAATAAAGCACTAAGAATCCATATATCTATCTAACATACATAAATACCAATACACTAACAGATAAACAACATAAATAATATCAACAACATTATACAAAGCACATCAAAACAACATATATGTGGTTCACCCCAATGTGGGGCTATGTACACCAACTCTTCTTCTCCTTTATTAGTCTTAAAGCTTCTTACATTCCTCTGCTCCTGTGCACAAAGCCACAGAGCCAACTCCAAAAAGGATAGAAGATCTACTTGCACCTCGCTAGATCCTCCCTCCCCAAATTAGGTCAGGGAACAAAGCCTTACACAGTCTATGCACAAAGTCTCTTACAATCACTTTCACTTAGCTCTATAAGTGTTAACATACTTTAGTCAAGCATTAAGCCCATGACCTCAAAATTGACACATACTTACATCACCTAGATACTTATTTATACATTACAAAAAGGTCTAAACATGGGTAAACCCATGGGCCAACATCCCATACCCGTTACATAAACCCTAACATCCCAAAAAGCCCATAAAAATGGGCGAGATCCCGCGACCTCCACCTCTCCTGGGAACTCCATCTTCGACCAGCCTGTCGAAGTCCCAAAAATGGTCAAACACGACCAACGTTTCCTCAAAACTTGGTCGAGGGCGAACAAGTCCCCAACACTCACTTGTGACTCATCCCAAGTCACTCTGATCTAGGAAACTCTGCTTCGAAGGCCTCGAGCTTAGCACAAGCTATCTTGAATTGATGCTTTGCTAGAGTCTTCTACTCACTGAACTCTTGAAGTACTTGCATGGTGACAGACCCTTCCAAGCGTTGTTCCACTGTCACGACCATCTATTTCAGTTGTGATCCTTGTCCCTCGATCTCTTCGAAAAGAGTGCAAGTTTCATCCTACACCGGTTGGAGTCTCTGTGTCACTTCCATAACCTTGCTCTGGATGGAAGTAACCTATTACTGGACTGCGTGCTACTCTTGTGACCTCTTCATCTTATCAACTGCAGTCAGCAGTTTCATCTGTGCTTGTACATTGGATGCTTGTTTCTTTTCCTTCTGGAGTTGTGCTTCCAATTGTTGGATTACTGAGAGGGGGGGTGAATCAGTAATAGCGTAATTATAATCCTTTTTCTTCAATTTTTATATCAATGTAGAATTATTATCCAGTAATGAGCAGTAAGAAATAAACAATCACATACACACAGTACACCAATGTTTTACGTGGAAACCCAAATACGGAGAAAACCACAGAATGATTTT
>JASDQU010108783.1:135493-152721 GCA_032191745.1 Picea mariana | reverse complement strand
ATCTGTCCTTCAAATACAGGAATATCAAAGTTAACTTGTACATTGAAAGGCGAGGTGCCTCCAAAGTGGCCACTTGATGAAGATGCGCTTGATGCTATCGGCAGGCGTTGAAGGATGTGGGCAAAATTCTCCATCATTTCGTTCCTCTATCACATGAGAGCTTGCTCAAGCAATAGATTGATAAGATCGTCTGCTCCGTCGTTTTTCTTTTCTTCTGTCATTGAGGGTTTCTTGGGTGTGCGAGAGCAATTGTCTTCAAGAGAGACAAGGTCGAGACCCAACTTTCTATACTCGGACCTCATCGAGTACATGCACTAAAAAAAATGATCAAGAGCAACCTTCTCCAATACCACTGATCCGGATTATTTTCGACACGAAATGAGATCGGAGATATAATAAATAAATGCACAAAGATATCATAGATATTCAATAATATAACAGAAATTTATCAGAGATGCAACCATAAACACAGATATACAGTAATACACGATTTCTATTAATGAAAGAAATGTACAGAGATTGTAAAAATACAGAGTGAAAGACTCGCTAGAATGGTGGCAGCTTATCTCTGAGAAGATATGTGACAGCGACTCACATTCACCAGAAGATGATTACGATGAGGCTCTAAAGGTATTTTTACAATAAACAGGAATGCCAAAAGTCCTACACATCCAAAAACCTAACCCTAGGAGATGAAGCACCAAAAGTCATGTGGGCCCCGTTTGGGTAAGCTAGTACATCAACTTCCCAGGGTCGTAACTTTTGCATACGATCTCCATTTTAGGAGTATGATAGCTCGTTGGAAAGGTATCATCGAGGAGATTCATTTTAGGGGCTCAATAATGACTTCAGCTACCATTGAGAACCTCTATCTCAAAAAATATTCATTTAGGCCCTCAAAATGGCCCCAGAAGTTAAAACCTACTAAAAATAGTAAATTGCCAAAATTGACAGAAATTTGTTTTGAGCTAGTTGGAAAAGGTGGGTGGCCACTGATATCCACTTGTATCAAAACTCTTCTAAGGTTTCTCCAAGGAAATATTCCTCTTCTTCGATTCTTCTGATGTGGTTAGGGGATCCTTCGACAGTGTAGCTTCTCCTTTTTCCTTCTTTTCTCCTTCTTCCCCTCCTTCCTCTTGGTTCACGTTATCTCCTCCTCCTCCTATCAGTGAGTCAAGCACCATTTTATCTGATGCATTGTCCTTCTCATCACTTTCTATGTCTTAGACTTTGTCCTTTTTTTTATTTTTCTTGGCGCTGCTTTATCTATGATGTTCGACCTGGGTGACTAATGGGCTTCCGATGATATCGGGGTCAGAGAGTTCTGCATCCTCCACTAGTACAAGGAATTATTCTATCCATTCCTTAGTTATCTCTTCCATGTCTTCCTTATTCAACTTATAGTAAGACTATAGCTCCTCCTTACTTTCATCCCCATGTGCAGTGATGTAGATGAAGTGTTGGTCTGCGCAGAAATTTGCTAGTGGCCTATATCGATGGAGTGTATTCAGGGTCATCCACGGAAAGGATTCAATGGCGCACTTCAGTTGTAGGTAATAAGTATGGAATACAACATTCGGCCACTGGTTTTCCATATCGTTCATATACCAAAAGCTAGCGAACCTTGCGTCTAATGGTTCTGATGGATCGACTTTAGGGAATGTTTCTCCTTCCGACATTTACCAAGCAACAAATGCTATGAGCACCAGTAACCAATTGAAGTGGGATTCATATCCTTGGTCCTGCCCTTCACGACAGTCCTTCTCCAACTCATTGACGAGGTAACTCACCCAGTTAATCTACATTCCTTCAACACACTTCCCTACAAGGTCGACTACGAACCCTGTCACTTGTGTCAGCTAGTTCTTTCTGATGAGCTTTCCAGCGATAAGATGGAAATCTAGGCTCACTGCGCCATCCTAGATGGAGGCTGCCTTGTAGCTTCTCTTTCCCTTCTCTACATCATCGTAGGATTCCTTTATTCATTGTTCCAGGGAGCGATCTGACATCTTCCCTAGGTAGAACTGGTGAGGATCCGGTGCCTGCATGCTTAGTCCAGTGATTAGGTGGATCAACATCAGATTCATAGTGACACGCCTGTCAAGCCATAGATACCCTCCATGGTAGCATGATAGGAGGAATTTAACACAAGCGTTAACCTCCTAATGTCGGTCAAAGTGGGGGATCTTCATTACGTTCAAGATCGTGGAGCACACAAGCTCCTTAATTCACAACTGGGGAACTATCTTGGGATTCTTCCCAGCTGTCTTCATAAGGTACCTATGCAGTGCGAGCATCACATAGTTCTTTCGATCTTCGAGGTTAAAGTCGTTGATCTTGAGAGCTGGGATCAATCCCAACTGGGGTCCAACTACACATATCCCCTTCAAGAGGTATGCAGTGATGACCATGTACTCAAATCCATGTGGGACACTATCA
Organism: Picea mariana; assembly: GCA_032191745.1. Lineage (NCBI taxonomy): Eukaryota > Viridiplantae > Streptophyta > Pinopsida > Pinales > Pinaceae > Picea > Picea mariana. The sequence continues at coordinate 150,282 of JASDQU010108783.1, read as the reverse complement.
TAGTTCACCACGCCAGTCAAAGGCAAGATGTAGTCTGGCAATATCGACAGGATCTGCTTCACGTTAGCCAGATCATCACAGTACTTGCTTCATTTCTTAGCAGCACATCCAGAACGTCATCCAGTCAATGGGGATGCTTGCAATCCTCCAGTCGATGATGAATGTATTCCTATAGACATGACTTTCTCATTCATGAGATCCATGAGAATTTCCTCCACTGACTTCTCTACTGTGCTACGTTCGCCCGACATTCACACTTGTAATAAAATAAATCAGGTAGGCGAATGAAGAAGCAAGGTAATCAAATAAATGGCGAGGTCTAGACAACACAACGTGGTATGCAATCAATTCTCTCTTAGCGCGAATATATCAGTTTTCAAAAAGTGGTCCCAATGCAACATCTGACAAGTTAAATAAGCAACGTCGTAACAGATTCCTTCAATGGGTATGAATACATCCGTCAATGTGCATCCTTACAATAATTGTGTTTCTAGTTGTTCTAGAGCATCGTTATAATGGTAGGGATGCCTCCAATGGTCGTATAACTTCGCTGTAGAAAAGTCCAATTCTGTGTGATTCTTCTATTCTGGTGAGGTTCAAGTTCTACAAGCCTCTCTTCTGCAAAGTCTTTTCTAGGAATTCCCTTAGTTTTTCTAATTTTTCTTTCTTCTTACTAAGCTTTCTGGCCTTCTTTCCTGTAATTATTGTCTCTGGATTCGTCTTTCCATTCTTATTATTTTCTTCTCTTAGCATAGTAACTTTTCACTGCTGAGGGTCTTCCAAAGGTTTCAAGGGTAATACCTCTTCTCTTACTATTTCTGGGGTGAATGCAGTTCTTTGCTGTATGGACAAGTTCTTTAAACTTTCTTTTGTTCTTCCAGCTTCGATAGCTAGTTCTGTGTCCCTCTGTTTTTTTGACTTATTCTCTTGTTCTTCTATTAGTCGCTTTGTTTTTCTACTCATGAAGTCCCTTAATTCTTTCTTTTTTTGTTTTGTGGCTTCCTCCTCTAGTTTCCTCCGGATATGATCTTTCTTAATCCAAGTCTTTCCTAACAAAAGTGAAAAAGGAGTGTTGTTCTCAACAAACTTAATGACTTCAAATTCTTCTTCGGTCGATGTTCCATGGGAAATCATAGGTACATTAGTAACTCTTCCACATAGGGTTATCATCTTTCCTTTAAACAAACCTATCTTTCCCAATGAAGGTACTATAGCAGGCTTTCCCAAAATTTCCCAAGTGCTTTCTGGCATAATATTCACCTGTGTGTCCTCATCCAAGACACAGTCTATGTCGAAGTCTCTTATTCTTCTTTCTATGCCCTGCTTCTCTTTGAAGATCTCTGGTAAACTGATGTCTCTATGATCATTCAGTGTTTCTTTCAGATGTAATAACATAGTCTCTGATTCTTTTTGGTTTTCTAACATATCCTCAATCCTTTGACCTCCTTCATAGTTTTCTTGTCTCATGTTCACCTTTTCAACTTTGGAAATCATTCTAGGGAAATACTCAACTCTTTGACCAATAGCTTTACAATAGAGACAAATAGGACCTGTACCGGGCATTCCTTAGAAATATGTCCCAGTCTTCTGCAATTATAACACATTGTCAATCCTCTCTTTCTTTTAAACGATCCCCAATCCTTCCTATACTACGCACTGGGGTCATAGTGATGGACCTACAATATGAAACAATTCTTTCTAGGTTCTTGCATCCACTTGTTAGTCCAAAAATTCTTTCTATGCATAGGAATAACATATATTTCACTATCTCTATCAAATCTATTCAGATCGACTCGTTCGTATAGTTGTGCCCTAGTTTTCAGAATAGGACAAAATCTATCGAACATACCTAGACTCATACTTTCGAAGAAAAAAAAAATTCTTATCTTACCTTTAGCATAGCACAAAGCTTTGAGATCTTACCTCTTTTCTTCAGATTTGGTTCCTTTATTAACACAGATCTTCGCAAGCTAAGTAGAATACTGCGCACTACATCAACATATCTACATGCAAATCTTTCTCTTTTCTTCAGCTCCCAACAATCACAATTTTAGGTCTCAACAATGGAACCATTTGTTGGCACAAGGGAAGACCCAAGGTTCAATGCTTCAACAACGGACCAAAAAAACCCTAACTACCGGCCCTTTCGACAACACCTGTGAAGAAGATGAATTCTCAATCGAGGTAGAGGCAGGGGGGTTGTAGGACTCAGGTGTCTACAACCTAGCTGGTACATAGATCTGTGATTACAACACTTAACAGAGCATTTATCCAATACCATGCATTAGTTCATACATCCATTCACACCATAGATTAAACCATAGATACAAAACAATGCAGTAGCAACTAAGATCAAGTACTTTTCATCACTTAGCACATAGTTATTGGGTCATATCTAGCATTCATTTATCATCAATAGAGAACTAAGCATCCATATATCTATCTAGCATACATAAATACCAATACGCTAAAATATAAACAACATAAACAATATCAAAAACATTGTACAAAGCACATCAACATAGGATATACGTGGTTCACCCCAGTGTGGGGCTATGTCCACCAACTCTTCTTCTCCTTTATTAGTCTTCAAGCTTCTTACAATCCTTTTCTCCTGTGCACAAAGACACAAAGCTAACTCCACAATGGACAGGAGATCTTCTCTCACCTTGCTAGATCCTCCTTCCCTGAATTAGGTCAGGGCACAAAGCCTTTCACAGTCTGTGCACAAAGTCTCTTACAATCACTTGCACTTAGCTCTGAGAGTCTTAACATACTTTAGTCAAGCACTAAGCCCATGACCTCAAAATTGGCACCTACTTACATTTCCTAGCTACTTATTTATACATTAAAAAAAGGCCTAAACATGGGTAAACCCATGGGACGACATCCCATACCCGTTACATAAAATCTAATATCCCAAAAATCCCATAAAAATGGGTGGGATCCTGCGATCTCTTCTTTGTCTGGGTGCTTTGTCTTCAACCAGCCTATCGAAGTCCCAAAAATGGTCAAACACGACCATCATTTCCTCAAAACTTGGTCGAGGGACAACACTATTCCTCTAAGGGAACCAAAGAAGAATATCAACATTCATAAGTAGGAACCACAAAGGATATGGGTACGGAAGTAGGATCAATTCAACACTAAAGAATGCATGCTTTCTCTACAAGCCCAACACAAGAAACATGGATGGTATGTTCACAATGCTTTCTAAAAGAACATTATAGGTGATAAGGACATATTTCTAACTATGAAAAAGAAAAAAGATGGATCAGTTTCATTTGGAAATGACAAATCAGCCATAATCATAGTAAAGGGTACAGTCAATTTTGGAAGCAAGGATGCCAAGGTAGAAAATGTACTACTAGTTGAAGACATGAAGCAAAATCTACTAAGTGTAAGTCAAATGTGTGATCAAGGAAAAAAAAATTGTTTGACTCAGAGAAATGTGAGATATGGAAAGAAGGATCAGGAAAATTAGTGGCTAAATCTAAAAGAACTCCAAGCAACATATATGTACTAAATGAAATTGGAAAGGAAATATGTTTCCTAAGAAAGGATGATGAAAGTTGGCTCTGGCACAGAATAATGGGTCACATAATTTTTTATAATATTGTCAAAATCAATAGAAGAGAAGCAGTAAGATAAATTTCCAAGATCTCGAATCTAACAAACACTCTATGCAAGCATTATCTATAGGGAAAACAAACCAGGACGAAATTCAAATCAAAGGAATAATCCACAACAAAACCACTAGAGATTGTACATACAGATCTGTGTGGACCAACAAGAACAAAGGAATTGAATGGAGAATTGTACTTTATGCTACTAGTTGATGACTACACAAGGATGTCTGCAATTTTATTTCTAAGGAAGAAGTCATAGGCATTTAAACACTTCAATATATACAAGGAAATGGTCGAAACTGAAACATAATAAGAAAACAAGTGTTTGAGATCAGACAATGGAGGAGAGTTTACATCAAAGGAATTCATATATTTTTGTAGGGAACATGGGATAAAGAGACATATCTCAGCAGCCAGGACACCTCATCAAAATGGAGTTGTCAAAAGGAAGAACAGAACAGTGCAAGAAATAGCCATAACCATGTTGAAAGAATCCATGTTTAAAGACGTCTTTTGGGTACAAGAAGTACATACAATAGTTTATATTCAGAATAGGGGAATGCTTAGAAATAATAGTGATAATACCCCCTACAATATTTGGAAAGGAATACCAACAAATGTGAATCATTTTAGAGTGTTTGGAAGCAAATGCTATATCAAGAAAGAAGATGGCAAGATTGGAAAATTTGACTCTCAAGTTGATAAAGGCATATTGATTGGGTACTCAAACAAAATAAAAACATAAAAATGATTCAATTTAGGTCTCAACAAAATATTGGAAAGAATCAATGTGAAGATTGATGAAAGATATGGATGAAAGATAAAAGAAAGAAGAAAACATTCAGTGGGATGGTATCACAAAGAAGATTTGAAAGAAGAAGAAATAGATGAAGAATCAGATGAAAAAGAAGAGAATCTAGAAGCAGAGAAAGAACAACAATATATTCATATACCTCTAAAGACACCTAACAGATGAGTGCCGAAAAATCATCCTCCAGAATATATCATTGGAAATAAATATGCAGGAGTTGAAACTCGAAGAATAATATGTTTACTAGAACAACAACACCTAGCACTATTATCCACAATTGAACCGAGAAGTTTTGAAGAAGCCAACAAGGATGAATACTGGATCAAATATATGGATGAAGAGTTAGATTAGATAGAGAAGAATGACACTTGGGAACTAATTCCAAGGCCGAAGAAAAATAATGTGATTGGTACAAAGTGGGTCTTCAGAAATAAATTGAACGTGGATGGACAGGTTACCAGGAATAAAGCAAGATTGTTATGTAAAGGATACACTCAGGTTGAAGGTATACATTTTGAATATACCTTTTCCCCAGTTTCTATAATGGAAGGAATCAGGTTGATTCTAGATTATGCATGCTCCAAAAATATCAAATTGTGTCAAATGGATGTCAAGTCATCCTTCCTAAATGGAGAGTTAGAAGAAGAAGTATACATTGAGCAACCTTAATGATTTCAGCTATCATAAAAAGAAAACTATGTTTGCAGGTTGAATAAGGCACTATATGGTCTCAAAACATACCCTAGAGAATGGTATTCAAGATTGGACAGATACTTATAGCAGCAAGGGTTCAGAAAAGGAAATGCAAAAAATAATCTCTACATAAAGGAAAATCAAGATAGTATCATGTTAATTGAAGTTTATGTTGATGATATTATTTTTCAAAGTGATGATGATAGGATGAGTCAAAAAATTTCCAAAGACATGCAGAATGAGTTCGAGATGTCGTTACTTGGAGAGTTTTCTTTCTTTTTGGGACTAGAGATATGTCAGAGAAACAAAAGTATCTTCATCTCTCAAATCAAGTACATCAAATAAATTATAAAAAAGTTTGGAATGGAAGATTGAAAACTAGTCATTACTCCTATGAATGCTAGTTGCAAGTTAAGTAAGGATGATGATTCTAAAGATGTAGACCAGATACTGTACAAATCGATGATTGACAACTTACTCTATGTGAAATATTCTAGACCGAATGTGATGTAGGAATTTGGATTGGTTGCAAGGTTTCAAGAAGCACGAAAGGAATCACATATTATGGCAATAAATAAGATATTCATATATCTAAAGGGTATAGAATATTTTGGATTATAGTATCCAAAAGGGAATGATTTATCTCTCATTGCTTACATAGATGCAAATTGGGCATGTAGCATTGATGATAGAAGAAGTATAAGTGGAACATATTTCTACTTTGGTGAGTTCCTGGTATCATGGTTAAGAAAGAAACAATCATCAGTATCTTTGTCTACAACAGAACCATAGTATATTACAACAACAACATGTTGTACTCAGGTTCTATGGATGAAACAAACTTTGAAGGATATACAAGTTGAATATGATGAGCCAATTTCAATATTTTGTGATAACACCAGTTCCATAAGTATCTCAAAGAATCCAATTATGCACTCCAGTATGAAACACATTCCGATCAAGTTTCACTTTTCATGATAACAGGTTGCAGAGAATAACATCAGGGTCAATTATGTTGGGACAAAAGAGTAGATTGCATATATCTTCACCAAAACCCTTCCAAGGGAGGCCTTTGAGTATCTTCAAGAGAAACTTGGAGTATTTTATGCCCCACAATGTTTTTTGAATGATTTTCATATATGTCATGGATTTACACGAAGTAGCACCACATAGAGTAAAAGGAAAATTTATATAGGGGGAGCATTCCAAAGGACAATTCATATAGGGGGAGCAACCCCAAGGAGGATTACCCTTTGAAATTGATGCCAAAGGGGGAGAGAAAGAACATATGCATGGAAATGGAGAGAAGTAATAGATGCATAGAGACAGGGGGAGCAATGGTCATAGGGGGAGAAATGATCACGGGGGCATCATGAGCAGGGGAATGAGTCTTCCTATGCCATCAATGTTTCCATCAATGCCAAAGGTGGGGATTGTTGGATAGTTGGTTGTCATTGATGTAAATGAGTAGTGGATTTATGTCAATTAATGCAATGGGTGTATCTGGAGAATTATCCAAAGTAATCCCCTTATGGTGTAGCTCTAAGCATGGACGTCATGGGAAGATGCTTTGAAAAATTCTACAAGAAACCCCTAAGTATGGTTAAGGATATTGTAATTGATCATGGAATAGGTCATGAAGGATGGAGTAAATGAAGGTAACTCACTATTGTATATTAATCTCTCTAACTGCTTCTTGGGCTGACCTAGGTTCAGATCTAAACATGTTTCCAAAAAAACCCTCTAAAACTATCGGCCCTTCTCGTAAACCAGGAGGAAAACATAGCACACATAATGTACTGCACAGTCTCACCTGAGATGGTTCTATGGGTGAATGCAATTCTTAGGTGCTTGTAGTATAGGATTGAGTGGGGATCTTGGATTGGATTTGATCTTCTCAGGCCTTACACTGGTTACTCAATCTATTATTGTTAAGATCCATTCATCAGTTAACCCCTTGCATGCAATATAATATATATAGCTAACCACATAGGTATAAATCAATCATTAACAAGAATTAAACATGATAAACCATTAATAGAAAGAAACAAGACATTCAATAATCACATAGTACACATAGTTTACCATGGTTCACCCCCTCCTGGGGTAGATCCACAAAGATCTCGCTTCTTAGGCTCTTTTATTTAGGTTTCTACAAAATATGGTGTTGCGCGCACTACAAATCTGATCATACAATTATGAAACATGCTCCACAACCTCTGTGAGGTGGACTAGATCACACCAGGATCCTCATCTTGTGATCTAACCCTCAAGATTTAGCTACCCGACTCTTCTACAACTCAACAACTTGCAAAAGGGTACCATAACAGTTTCTTACAATTCATAATTAACTTGGAACACACTTTCAATCAACAACAACCACTCGGTACCCATACCTAGACCTCCTAGGTGCTTATTTATACTATTTTACAGTCTTATTAGTCATTACAATCTCCTTCCAAAACCTAACCCTAACATGGTTAGGTTTTCCTACTTTCATACCTTGCATGCTTTCCTCCTTTGCATGTGACTTTCCCTTGCACGTGATACTTTTCCTACCAGTTGTTCTTATCCGAAATTGGTCCTTACCTTACCAAAATTGGGTATTTCCTCAAAATAGGCCTACACCCAACAGGCCCCCAAAACTGACATGTGGCTCATCCCAAGCCACCTAGGCAGTGCACGCTCCCTGAATAGCCTTTGTAGGATGCAGAACTTGTCTGCAAGTTCCCTTCCTTTTTCCTGGACCTTAACGACTTTTCCTGTCAGTGTCTCTACTGACTGCAATGTGATCTCCTCATGGAAGAGTGTTGCACTCTTTGTGTGTGTCTGTGCCATGCTCTTCTCCTCCTCCTCTAGTTGTGCATTCATTTGCATTGTTTGTTCTTGGAGTGGTTCCACTTCCACTTGTCTCTCATGTTTCTTCCTCTGCGTGGATTATAACTTCTCTTGTAGCTTCTTTAAGTCCCGATTGCCTTTTAAGCGCTCTGTAACACTCATTTTCTTATGATTTTGTCTGAGCTCTTGGATAGTTTTTATTTCTCTTTCTTCTTCTTGGTCCCACTATTAGACCTTCTCATCCTCCTCCAGCGTTTTCCATATTTGCGCTGCTCACTCGAACAATTATGCTACTGCACTGACTTGTTTCTCCATCTCGCCTATTTGAAATGAAACATCTTGCTTCCTTTATTCTCTCACCTCTGGAGGACTCGTGGGGTTCAATTTTTCCTTTAGCTCCTCAATATCTTTCCTATAATGATTGATGGTTTGTGAAATGAGATTGAGCTTCTCCTCTGTGCTTTCGTTCTCTTCTTGCACGCTGTCAGGGATGCGATTATGCACCGTTTTCAAAACCTATTCCATTTTGTTTGTGCCTTCTTTTTCGTCCTTATTTTTGAGCTTGACATGCTCAACTACCAGTTCTAAGGCTTCCTTTTCATTCTTCGTATGCTTCAATTCTACTACATCTATTCTTGCACCTGACTATACCTCTTATGTGATACTGAATTGAATCTTGTACAGTTCCTTAGTTGTATTATTTCCATTACCAACTCTACCTTCACCAGATCCTTCAGTGGCATCTAGGCTATGGCTTCATCCATCTGTAGCATGTTGGATGTGACTTGAAAGTTTGGAACCACCTGTGATATGGTCTGGATAGTGTCTTGTTCGCTTGGTGCATTCCTTGCCTCTCCTTCTATTGTTGCAGGGAAGGGCTTTGTTCTCCTTTCAGGCCTATGTGCTACTCTCATCTACTCTAGGACCTACCTTATGTCTTCCATCTCATCTTGAATTCAACCTCTTTGGTGTTGGGCATTTTTGAACTCCTCAACTATGCATTTTTGTACTTTTTCTTCCACAAGGTCGATGTCTGCCTCAGGAACCGTTTACTCTAGAAACTACTTGTGAGCCTTGGCCTTCTTGTGCAACCCCCCTGTGTGTATGATTGGTCGCTTGGGTGGCCCTATTTCCTATGGAGTGGCTATCGAGGGGGTTTCTTGAATTGTTGTGTCCCCCACTCCTTGTTCTACTTGTGATAGGGCAGTGTCCTTTTTCCCTCCCTGCACATCCTTATTTGTCACACTCCCCTTCTTCTATTGCACCGACTTCTAGTTGGGCTTCATCTTTTTGGGCACAACGCTGTCTCCTGCAAGTTTCTTCGATAGACATGTTTCTTCCTCCTTGCTTGTAGGCACTTCCTTATGGATGACTGGGATCTTCTAGTCGTCCTTCCAATCCCTCATTTCCATTTCGACCTCTTCTACGCAGATGCAGTATCGTAGTTGTAACCATTCCTTCTGTGGATCTTTGCACACTTCGACCCACATGTTGTGGTGCGTGGCTCTGAAATTTGCAATACCTTGGTATTGTGCGACAACCTCCGGAGTGATCCTCCATGTGTTTGTTATGTTTTCTTGAATGTTGTTGAAGTACCATGCAAAGGTAAATGTGTTTCCACATCTTCTCTTGGGGTCGGAAGTGCTCCCCATTGAGGTATAACATGTTGTGTGGAAACGACCTATCTTGTTACAAAAATAAGAATATGGTGGCTCCCTCCACCCAACTAATGCTATTAGGATTAATAGCCAGGAATAATGAAAGTCTAACCCCAAGTACTACACATCATTGTCTTCTTCGAGGAGTAGGTTTAACAGATAAGGGGCCCAACTAAGCATGGTGCCATTGGTGCACTGTGTTGTAGTTGTGACAACCCCTTCCAAGACTTCCTCCTTGCGGAACTTTCTTAACATATTGCATGCTATAATCTTTATGGCCATTCTCATCACTGATTCTTTTTATTATTATCCCACATAAGCCCCTCTTTGTGTCATAGTTTTTCTTCATCTCCTAGGCAAGATATTTCTCCTTTGTTTTGTCCTCCAGGTATTGCGTGGGACTCTCACCCATGGATGGCAGACCTGTGATGAATGCAATCAATGCGATGTTGATTGAGACAAGTTCCTCCAGCAATAAGAAGCCTCCATGGAGGACTGCCATTAACTGCTTGATGTAGTTATTTACCTCCTCCCCCCTTCCAAAATGGGGAATTTCTACTAGGTTTATGATACCTGTGTTGGCCAGGCCAACTGCCCATTATTTTGGTTACAGTACAAGGTCACCAAAGGGTATTGTGCCTATGTTTTCCATGTATACTTGCTACGCAAATTCTGGGAATTTTCCAATGTCATCCACATCATGGTCCGAATATTTTTTCTTTTCCATTCAACCCAAGAGTGTTGGCATGGTGTGCACTCCCTATGGAATTCACAATAGTACAATTACTACGTTGGGATGCTTGCGCAGAGACCGTGCAATGGGTTTTTTTCCCTTTCTTCTAACCAGTGAGCTAGAGGTCCCAGCCTCTTCTTGCCTATGATCTTTGCCCGTATCTGGATGCTTGATTATGTCTTCAACCAACCCTTCCTACTATTTTGCATACACTACTTCAAGTTATGGTCTTGGTGCGACAACCTCTATGTTCTCGCCGGCTTCACCATTTGTTCTCTGAGCTTGTTTAGCCCTCACAAGTTGTTGTAGGGTGCCTACATCATTTTATTTGTCATCCATGCAAATCTATTTCCATGGAAATCATTGTTGGATCTTGGGCTTCTTCCTCCACTGGTGTGGGGCTTGCTATCTCGACACATGGTGAGGCAATTGCATCAACATCAAAGAATCCCTCTCTCTTTGTGGTTTCTTATTCGGCCTCAATGGTTTCATGATGCATTCTCACACTAATGCAGGTTTTCCTCGTTGTTTGGCTCGGTGCACAAATATTTGGTGGTTTCATTGTGGGTATTTCTCGTTTTTTGTCAAATGGGCTTCAACTAGTTCACATTGTGCACTCATCCATTATCCTATGCTCTGTGTGCTCTCTACCACTACAAGTTTCCAATTTCACAATAAATTGTATTGTGCATGTGTTTCCAATTTATAAGAAGGTGTCGTCAATGCTACGAAGATTCTCAGAGAAGATTCCCTGGTTGCGATTAATGAAATGAAGCTTTTCGAGTATGTTCCATTTAATTTCATAAATTTCGCCAGTTGGCGCCTTTTTGTCGTAACCATCATTTTTCTCCTTTTTTGACCATTGTTCCTTTTTTCGGTGTGCTGAACTTTTTAAGTGTGCCATGCATTTCCACTGTGATTTGTATTTAGAGTGCAGTGTTTTTCTTTCTTTTTATCCATTTGTTGCACGCAAACATTTTTCCTTTTATTACGCTGAGTTCACTTTTTCTGCGCACAATATTTCCCAGTAATTTTTTTATTTTCTTTCTTTTCTATTTTTGAATTTCTTTTTCCTTGTTTTTCATTGTTTTTCTCCTTTTTATTTCTTTTTGTCATTTTTCTATGCTATCTTCTACTATGTTACACTATTTACATGTCCTTATTACTGCACTGTAACTTTTAAGTGTTAGGAGGTCAACTGTCCCTCTACAGTTTCATTCGAATACCATTGATCATTCCTTTCAGTTATGTTCCTTCCAAATCCTTTAGTTGTACAGATCCTCCATCTATGAAAGTATTTACCTCATATGTCCCTATCCAATGCATTCTAAACTTACCAGGATGTTGGAAACATTTACTGTCATAGAGGAAGACTAGGTCTCCTTCTTTGAAACTCTTCCTCTTGATATTTCTATCATGCCAGGATTTGTCTCTGGCTTTCTATACTTCCTGGTGAAATCCTTCCAGAATCCTATCCTCATCCATTTCCATTAGTTGATTCAACTTCTCCTTCATTGTGCCTCTTTCTATCATGTTGGTTATTGTTGCTACGCATAGCCTAGGTACCCAAAATTCTAATGGTACTACTGCTTCCTGCCCATACACCAATATGAATGGTCTTTGTCCTGTCAACTTCTTGCATGTAGTTTTGTACACCCATAGTACTTCTGGTATTTTGAAATCCCAATCATCCATGTTGACATTGCAGATCTTTGTCAGAGCATTCTCCAAGATCTTATTGAAGGATTCTATTGTTACATTTTCTTGAGGATGGTATGATGTACTCTTTTGGTGATATACTTCAAACTCCCCAGTCATAGCGCTGATAGTACTGTTGATAAAGTGAGTACCTTGATCACTCATAAAAATTCTTGGACATCCAAATATGGTGATCACTTGCTCAAACAAGAAGTGTGTTGTCTCTGTGCTGCAGTCTTTGATTAGTGCTACTTCTTCCCATCTTGTTAAGTATTATGTCGCAGTGATAATATATCTTTCTCTTGACCTTTTTACCAGTGGATTGATTGGTCCAACAAATTCTATTTCCCATTTTCCAAATACTTGTAAAGTTACTTGTGGTATTAGGCACATCGCATCCCTTATGTTGGGTTTTCCCAACCTCTGACAGACATCAAATGCATGACAATATCCTTGGCATCCCTTTGAATTGGTGGCACCATAATATTGTGCACAATATCTTTTGTGTGGTATAGTTTCTTGCATAATTCACTCCATCTATTCCCTCATGCGATTCTGCCAAAATTCTAGGTCTTTCATGCTTGAGTACACACCTTCTCAAAATGTTTTCTACACCAATTTTATATAAGTGTTCTGTAATCAATTGGTAGTCTACATCTCTGACTACCAAATTTTTCTTCTACGTAGTGCTAAATTCTTTCGGTACAATCCATGTACTCAAATATTCAATAATATCAACAAAATATTCATCAACTATTTGTACTAAAAAAAACTGCACATCAGGGAAGTTGTCTTCCAAGTTGGTAGGTTCCTCTACATTAGTGACCCTTGGTACATGATCAAGTCCTGCATTCATCTTTCCTGTTTTTACTATTACTTCAAAATTGAATTCTTGAAATAGCAACAACCATTTACATATCCTCCCCCCCAACACTTGTTTGTTGACTAAATATTTTAGGGTAGAATGATCACTGAACATATTAAAGTGTTTTCCCAACAAATAGTGCCTAAAATTTTGAAGTGCATATATCATGGATAAGCCTTCTCTTTCTATGGTATTATAGTTCTTCTTTGATTTTGGCAATTTTCTGCTTGCAAAGGATATAGGATGGTCTAAATCCCATGCTCTTGGTTGCGCCAGAATTGCTCCAAGTGTTACGGTTGATGCATCTACATGCACATGAAATGTCTTTTCCCAATCTGGAAATACTAGGATAAGTGTTGTGACCATATTTTATTTTAATGTGTCCAACTCTTGTTGACAGTCTTCATTCCACTGAAATCTAGTATCCTTCTTCAACAATTTTTCCATTGGCACAATGATCTACGCATACCCCTTGATAAATTTCCTATAATAGCTTGTATGTACCAGTGTGGCTCTCAACTGGCACATTGATTTTGGTGGTGGTAAATTAACAATGATTGCAATCTTAGTATGATCCACCTATAACTCTTGTTTAAGACTATATGTCCCAACATTATTCCAAAAGGTGTCCCAAAAATGCACTTCTAGATATTCAATGATATCTGACACTGACTTCATATTTCCATCATCATCCTTAGTACTTCTACATGGTATTTTAACAGACTATATACAGTCTAGTCATCCATATATACTTCTAAAAACTGGTGTATGAATTCCTTAAAAGAAGTTATGATTACTCTAGAAAATATGGTTGGTGCATTCTTCAACCCAAAAGGCATGACTTTGTACTAGTAGGATCCCCATTCTATAGCAAAAGTAGTCTTATACCTATCTTCTGAAGCTATCTTGATCTGATGGTTGCCTGGGAATCCATTTGTAAATGAGTATGCTTCCTAGCCTCCCACATTATCTAATACCTCATCTATGAAAGGGGTGGGAAAAGGGTCATGTAAGCAAGCATCATTCAATTTTCTCAAATATAAACATATCCTTATCCCCCCTTGTTTCTTCTCTTGTACTACCATAGGAATTATCCATTTAGATTCTTCTACTAGTTCTATGATACCATCTTCCAACATTTTGTTAATCTTAGCCTTCACTTTCGGCTTATATATTGGGTTCATTCTGTAAGGTCTCTTTCTGACAGGTCTTGCCTCAGGTTTGAGAGGTATATTCATCTCTCCTAGCTCTCCTTATATGCCTTTCATCTCTGTAAAAGTTGTTGGGAACAAGTTAGTGTATTCACGTAGTAAATATGTTATTATTTCCACTGTTTGTTCATACTAATAGTCTCCAATACTTGTCATTTTAGGGTTATAAGTTGTCCCAATGTTGACTTTATTCACCTTAATTGGTGAAGAAAATATTTATGATTCCAAAGATAGACCTTCCACCTCTCTTTCTCCTTCTATTTATGTAATTTGGATATTGCGCGGGTCATCTATTATTCTTAAGATCCATTCATCAGTTAACCCCTTGCATGCAATCTAATAGATCTAGCTAACCACATAGGTATAAATCAATCATTAACATAAATTAAAGATGATCAACCATTAACAAAAAGCAACCAAACATTTAATCATCACACAGTACATAGATTTTATCGTGATTCACCGCCTCCTGCCATAGATCCATAAAGATATGGATTCTTAGGCTCTTTTATTTAGGTTTCTGCAAAGTATGGCGCTACGTGCACTACAGCTCTAGTCATACAATTATGAAACAAGTTCCACAACCTCTGTGAGGCATACTAGATCGCACCAGGATCCTCAGCCTGTGATCTAACCATCAATATCTAGCTACC
>JASDQU010108783.1:114345-135284 GCA_032191745.1 Picea mariana | reverse complement strand
AAATGGCCTTGGAAGTTAAAACCTGCTAAAAATAGTAAATTGCCAAAATTGCCAGAAAGTTGTTTTGAGCCAGTTGGAAAAGGTGGGTGGCCACCGATATCCACCTGTATCAAAACTCTTCTGAGGTTTCTCCAAGGAAATCTTCCTCTTCTACGATTCTTCTGCTGTGGTTAGGGGATCCTTTGGCAGTGTAGCTTCTCCTTTTTCCTTCTTTTCTCCTTCTTCCCCTCCTTCCTCTTGGTTCACTTTGTCTCCTCCTCCTCCTCCTATAGGTGAGTCAGACACATTTTTCTTTGATGCGTTGTCCTTCTCATCACTTTCTATGTCTTGGAATTTGTCCCTTTTCTTATTTTTCTTGGCGCTGCTCTATCCATGATGTTCGACCCGGGTGACTAATGGGATTTCGATGATATCGGGGTCGGAGAGTTCTGCATCCTCCACTAGTACAAGGAATTATTCTATCCATTCCTTAGTGATCTCTTCCATGTCTTCCTCAGTCAACTTATAGTAAGACTGTAGCTCCTCCTTACTTTCATCCCCATGTGTAGTGATGTAGATGAAGTGTTGGTCTGTGTGGAAATTTGCTAGTGGCCTATATTGATGGAGTGTATTCGGGGTCATCCAAAGAAAGGATTCAATGGTGCACTTCAGTTGTAGGTAATAAGTATGGAAGACAACATTCGACTGCCACTGCTTCTCCATATTGTTCATATACCAAAAGCTAATGAACCTCGCATCCAATGGTTCTGATGGATCAACTTCAGGGAATTTTTCTCCTTCCGGCATTTACCAAGCAACAAATGTTATGAGCACCAGTAACCAACTGAAGTGGGATTCATATCCTTGGTCCTGCCCTTCGCGAAAATCCTTCTCCAACTCATTGACGAGGTAACTCGCCCAGTTAATCTGCATTCCTTCAACACACTTCCCTGCGAGGTTGACTACGAACCCTGTCACTTGTGTCGGATGGTTCTTTCTGACAAGATTTCCAGTGATAAGATGGAAATCTAGGCTCTCTACGTCATCCTAGATGGAGGCTACCTTGTAGCTTCTCTTTCCCTTCTCTACATCATCATAGGCTTCTTTTATTCGTTGTGCCAGGGAGCGATCTAACATCTTCCCTAGGTAGAACTGGTGAGGGTCCGGTCCCTGCATGCTTAGTCCAGTGATTAGGTGGATCAACATCGGATCCACAGTGACACACCTGTCAAGCCATAGATACCCTCCATGGTAGCATGACAGGAGGAATTTAATGCAAGCATTAACCTCATGATGTCGATCAAACTAGGGGATCTTCATTACGTTCAAGATCATGGAGTATGCATGCTCCTTAATCCACGACTGGGGAACTATCTTGGGCTTCTTCCCAGTTGTCTTCATAAGGTACCTATGCAGTGCGAGCATCACATAGTTCTTTCAATCTCCAAGGTTAAAGTTGTTGATATTGAGAGCTGGGATCAATCCCAACTGGGGTCTAACTGCACGTATCCCCTTCGAGAGGTACGCAGTTATGAGCATGTACTCAAAGCCATGCGGGACACTATCATAGTTCACCATGCCAGTCAAAGGCGAGATGTAGTCTGGAAACACTGACGAGATTTGCTTCACGTTAGCCAGATCATTGCGGTGCTTACTTCATTTCTTAGCAACGCGTCCAGAATGTCATCCAGTCGATGGGGATGCTTGCAATCCTCCAGCTGACGATGATTATATTACTACAGACATGACTTTCTCAGTCATGAGATCCACGAGAATTTCCTCCACTGACTTCTCTACTATTCTACGTTCGCCTGACATTCACACTTGTAATAAAATAAATCAGGTAGGCGAACGAAGAAGCAAGGTAATCAAATAAATGGTGAGGTATAGACAACACAACGTGGTATGCAATCAGTTCTCTCTTAGCGCGGATATATCAGTTTTCAAAAAGTGGTCCCGACGCAACATCTGACGAGTTAAATAAGCAACGTTGTAATGGATTCCTTCAATTGGTATGAATACATCCATCTATTATGGCGTGGTCTCAATGGTCCAATGATGATCATTCTATCAATAATTGTGTTTCTAGCCATTCTGGAGCGTCTTTATAATGGTAGGGATGCCTCCAATGGTCATATAACTTCGCTATAGCAAAGTCCAATTCTGTGCAGTTCTTATATTCTAGTGAGGTTCAAGTTCTACAAGCCTCTCTTCTGCAAAGTCTTTTCTAAGACTTCCCGTAGTTTTTCTAATTTTTCTTTCTTCTTACTAATGTTTCTGGCCTTCTTTCCTGTAATTATTGTCTCTGGATTCATCTTTCCATTCTTATTATTTTCTTCCCTTAGCGTAGTAACTTTGCACTGCTGAGGGTCTTCCGAAGGTTTCAAGGGTAATACCTCTTCTCTTACTATTTCCGAGGTGAATGCAGTTCTTTCCTGTATGGACAAGTTCTTTAAACTTTCTTTTGTTCTTCCAGCTTCGATACCTAGTTCTATGTCCCTCTATTTCTTTAGCTTATTCTCTTGTTCTTCTATTAGTCGCTTTATTTTTCTACTCATGAAGTCCCTTAATTCTTTCTTTTTTTGTTTTGTGGCTTCCTCCTCTTCTTTCCTTCGGATATGATCTTTCTTAATCCAGGTCTTTCCTAACAAAAGTGAAAAAGGAGTGTTGTTCTCAACAAACTTAATGACTTCAAATTCTTCTTCGGTCGATGTTCCATGGGCAATCATAGGTACATTAGTAACTCTTCCACATAGGGTTATCATCTTTCCTTTAAACAAGCCTATCTTTCCCAATGAAGGTACTATAGCAGGCTTTCCCAAAATTTCCCAAGTGCTTTCTAGCATAATATTCACTTGTGTGTCCTCATCCAAGACACAATATATGTCGAAGTCTCGTATTCTTATTTCTATGCGCTGCTTCTCTTTGAATATCTCTGGTAAACTGATGTCTCTATGATCATTCAATGTTTATTTCAGATGTAATAACATAGTCTATGATTCTTTCTAGTTTTCTAACATATCCTCAATCCTTTGACCTCCTTCATAGTTTTCTTGTCTCATGTTCATCTTTTCAACTTTGGAAATCATTATAGGGAAATACTCAACTCTTTGACCAATAGATTTACAACAGAGACAAATAGGACCTGTACCAAGCATTCCTTAGAAATATGTCCTGGTCTTCTATAATTATAACACAGTGTCAATCTTCTCTTTCTTTTATATGATCCCCAACCCTTCCTAGACTACGCACTGGGGTCATAGTGATGGACCTGCAATATGCAACAATTCTTTCTAGGTTCTTGCATCCACTTGTTAGTCCCAAAATTCTTTCTATGCATAGGAATAACATTTCTTTCACTATCTCTATCAAATCTATTCGGATCGACTCATTCTTATAGTTGTGCCCTAGTTTTCAGAATAGGACAAAATCTATCGAACATACCTAGACTCATACTTTTGAAGCAAAAAATTTTGCTTATCTTACCTTTAGCAGAGCACAAAGCTTTGAGATCTTACCTCTTTTCTTCAGATTTGGTTCCTTTATTAGCACAAATCTTCGCAAGCTAAGTAGAATACTGTGCACTACATCAACATATCTACGCGCAAATCTTTCTCTTTTCTTCAGCTCCCAACAATCACAATTTCAGGTCTCGACAATGGAACCATTTGTTGGCACAAGGGCAGACCCAGGGTTCAATGCTTTAACAACGGACCAAAAAAAACCTAACTATTGGCCCTTTCAGCAACACCTGTGAAGAAGATGAATTCTCACCCGAGGTAGAGGCAGGGGCGTTATAGGACTCAAGTGTCTACAACCTAGCTGGGACATAGATCTGTGATTACAACACTTAATAGAGCATTTATCCAATACCATGCATTAGTTCATACATCCATTCACACTGTAGATTAAACCATAGATACAAAACAATGCAGTAGCAACTAAGATCAAGTACTTTTCATCACTTAGCACATAGTTATTGGATCATATCTAGCATTCATTTATCATCAATAGAGAACTAAGCATCCATATATCTATCTAGCATACATAAAGACCAATACACTAAAATATAAACAACATAAACAATATCAACAACATCGTACAAAGCACATCAACACAGGATATACGTGGTTCACCCCAGTGTGGGGCTATGTCCACCAACTCTTCTTCTCCTTTATTAGTCTTCAAGCTTCTTACATTCCTTTTCTCCTGTGCACAAAGCCACAGAGCTAACTCCACAAAGGACAGGAGATATGCTCGCACCTCGCTAGATCCTCCTTCCCTGAAATAGGTTAGGGCACAAAGCCTTACACAGTCTATGCACAAAGTCTCTTACAATCACTTGCACTTAGCTCTGAGAGTCTTAACATACTTTAGTCAAGCACTAATCCCATGACCTCAAAATTGACACCTACTTACATTGCCTAGCTACTTATTTATACATTAAAAAAAGGCCTAAACATGGGTAAACCCATGGGACGACATCCCATACCCGTTACATAAATTCTAATAGCCCAAAAAGCCCATAAAAATGGGCAAGATCCTACAATCTCTGCTTTTCCTGGGCACTCTGTCTTACAACCAGCCTGTCGAAGTCCCAAAAATGGTCAAACATGACCATCGTTTCCTCAAAAGTTGGTCAAGGGCCAACACTATTCCTCTAAGGGAACCAAAGAAGAATATCAACATTCATAAGTAGGAACCACAAAGGATATGGGTATGGAAGTAGGATCAATTCAACACTAAAGAATGCATTCTTTGGCTACAAGCCCAACACAAGAAACATGGATGGTATGTTCACAATGGTTTCTAAAAGCACATTATAGGTGATAAGGACATATTTATAACTATGAAAAAGAAAAAAGATGGATCAGTTTCATTTGGAAATGACAAATCAGCCATAATCATAGGAAAGGGTACAGTCAATCTTGGAAGCAAGGATGCCAAGGTAGAAAATGTACTACTAGTTGAAGACATGAAGCAAAATCTACTAAGTGTAAGTCAAATGTGTGATCAAGGAAAAAAAAAATTGTTTGACTCAGAGAAATGTGAGATATGGAAAGAAGGATCAGGAAAATTAGTGGCTCAATCTAAAAGAACTCCAAGCAACATGTATGTAATAAATGAAATTGGAAAGGAAATATGTTTCCTAGGAAAGGATGATGAAAGTTGGCTCTAGCACAAAATAATGGGTCACATAAATTTTTATAATCTTATCAAAATCAATAGAAGGGAAGCAGTAAGATAAATAATCGAGATCTTGAAGCTAACAAACACTCTATGCAAGCATTGTCTACAGGGAAAACAAACCAGGACGAAATTCAAATCAAGGGAATAATCCACAACAAAACCACTAGAGATTGTACATACATATCTGTGTGGACCAACAAGAACAAAGGTATTAAATGGAGAATTGTACTTTATGCTACTAGTTGATGACTACACAAGGATGCCTACAGTTTTATTTTTAAGGAAGAAGTCATAGGCATTTAAACACTTCAATATATACAAGGAAATGGTCGGAACTGAAACATAATAAGAAAACAAGTGTTTGAGATTAGACAATGGAGGAGAGTTTACATCAAAGGAATTCATATATTTTTGTAGAGAACATGGGATAAAGAGACATATCTTAGTAGCCAGGACACCTCATCAAAATGGAGTTGTCAAAAGGAAGAACAAAACAGTGCAAGAAATAGCCATAACCATGTTGAAAGAATCCATGTTTAAAGATGTCTTTTGGGTACAAGAAGTACATACAATAGTTTATATTCAGAATAGGGGAATGCTTAGAAATAATAGTGATAATACCCCCTACAAGATTTGGAAAGGAAGACCAACAAATGTGAATCATTTCAGAGTGTTTGGAAGCAAATGCTTTATCAAGAGAGAAGATGGCAAGATTGTAAAATTTGACTCTCGAGTTGATAAAGGCATATTGATTGGGTACTCAAACAAAATAAAAACATACAAATGATTCATTTTAGGTCTCAACAAAATATTGGAAAGAATCAATGTGAAGATTGATGAAACATATGGATGAAAGATAAAAGAAAGAAGAAAACATTCAGTTGGATGGTATCACAAAGAAGATTTGAAAGAAGAAGAAATAGATGAAGAATCAGATGAAGAAGAAGATAATCTAGAAGCAAAGCAAGAACAACAATATATTCATATACCTCTAAAGACACCTAACAGATGAGTGCCGAAAAATCATCCTCTAGAATATATCATTGGAAATAAATATGCAGAAGTTGAAACTCGAAGAATAATATGTTTACTAGAACAACAACACCTAGCACTATTATCCACAATTGAACCGAGAATTTTTGAAGAATCCAACAAGGATGAATATTGGATCAAATATATGGATGAAGAGTTAGATTAGATAGAGAAGAATGACACTTGGGAACTGATTCCAAGGCCGAAGAAAAATAATGTGATTGGTACAAAGTGGGTCTTTAGAAACAAATTGAATGTGGATGGATAGGTTACCAGAAATAAAGCAAGATTGTTATGTAAAGGATACACTCAGGTTGAAGGTATACATTTTGAATATACCTTTTCCCCAGTTTCTATAATGGAAGGAATCAGGTTGATTGTAGCTTATGCATGCTCCAAAAATATCAAATTGTATCAAATGGATGTCAAGTCATCCTTCCTAAATGGAGAGTTAGAAGAAGAAGTATACATCGAGCAGCCTTAATGATTTCAGCTGTCATAAAAAGAAAACTATGTTTGCAGGTTGAATAAGGCACTATATGGTCTCAAAACATACCCTAGAGAATGGTATTCAATATTGGACAGATACTTATAGCAGCAAGGGTTCAGAAAAGGAAATGCAGAAAACAATCTCTACATAAAGGCAAATCAAGATAGTATCATGTTAATTGAAGTTTATGTTGATGATATTATTTTTCGAAGTGATGATGATAGGATGAGTCAAAAATTTTCCAAACACATGCAAAATGAGTTCGAGATGTCATTACTTGGAGAGTTTTCTTTCTTTCTGGGACTAGAGATATGTCAGAGAAACAAAAGTATCTTCATCTCTCAGATCAAGTACATTAAATAAATTATAAAAAAGTTTGGAATGGAAGATTGAAAACCAATCAGTACTCCTATGAATACCAGTTGCAAGTTAAGTAAGGATGATGATTCTAAAGATGCATACTAGATACTGTACAAATCTATGATTGACAACTTACTCTATGTGAAATATTCTAGACCGAATGTGATGTAGGAATTTGGATTGGTTGCAAGGTTTCAAGAAGCACCAAAGGAATCACATATTATGGCAATAAATAGGATATTCATATATCTAAAGGGTATAGAATATTTTGTATTATGGTATCCAAAAGGGAATGATTTATCTCTTTTTGCTTACATAGATGCAAATTGGGCATGTAGCGTTGATGATAGAAGAAGTATAAGTGGAACATATTTCTACTTTGGTGAGTTCCTGGTATCATGGTTAAGAAAGAAACAATCATTATTATCTTTGTCTACAACAGAACCATAGTATATTACAACAACAACATGTTGTACTCAGATTCTATGGATGAAACAGACTTTGAAGGATATACAAGTTGAATATGATGAGCCAATTTCAATATTTTTTTATAACACCAGTTCCATAAGTATCTCAAAGAATCCAATTATGCACTCCAATATGAAACACATTCCGATCAAGTTTCACTTTTCATGATAACAGGCTGCAGAGAATAACATTAGGGTCAATTATGTTGGGACAAAAGAGTAGATTGCATATATCTTCACCAAAACCCTTCCAAGGGAGGCCTTTGAGTATCTTCGAGAGAAACTTGGAGTATTTTATGCCCCACAATGTTTTTTGAATGATTTTCATATATGTCATGGATTTACACGAAGTAGCACCACATAGAGTAAAAGGAAAATCCATATAGGGGGAGCATCCCAAAGGACAATTCATATAGGGGGAGAAACCCCAAGGAGGATTACCCTTTGCAATTGATGCCAAAGGGGGAGAGAAAGAACATATGCATGGAAATGGAGAGAAGTAATAGATGCATAGAGACAGGGGGAGCGATGGTCATAGGGGGAGAAATTATCACGGGGGGATCATGAGCAGGGGAATGAGTCTTCCCATGCCATCAATGTTTCCATCAATGCCAAAGGGGGGGATTCTTGGATAGTTGGTTGTCATTGATGTAAATGAGTAGTGGAATTATGTCAATTAATGCGATGGGTGTATCTGGAGAATTATCCAAAGTGATCCCCTTATGGTGTAGCGCTAAGCATGGATGTCATGGGAAGATGCTTTGAAGAATTCTACAAGAAACCCCTAAGTATGGTTAAGGATCTTGTAATTGATCATGGAATAGGTCTTGAAGGATGGAGTAAATGAAGGTAACTCACTATTGGATATTAATCTCTCTAACTACTTCTTGGGCTGACCTAGGTTCAGATCTAAACATGTTTCCAAAAAAACCCTCTAAAACTATCGGTCCTTCTGGTAAACCAGAAGGAAACATAGCACACATAATGTACTGCGCAGTCTCACCTGAGATAGTGCTATGGGTGAATGCAATTCTTAGGTGCCTGTAGTATAGGATTGAGTGGGGATCTTGGATTGGATTTGATCTTCTCAGGCCTTACACTGGTTACTCAATCTATTATTCTTAAGATCCATTCATCAGTTAACCCCTTGCATGCAATATAATATATCTAGCTAACCACATAGGTATTAATCAATCATTAACAAGAATTAAACATGATAAACCATTAACAGAAAGAAACCAGACATTCAATCATCACATAGTACACATAGTTTACCATGGTTCACCCCCTCCTAGGGTAGATCCACAAAGATCTGGCTTCTTAGGCTCTTTTATTTAGGTTTCTACAAAATATGGTGTTGCGTGCACTACAAATCCGATCATACAATTATGAAACATGCTCCACAACCTCTGTGAGGTGGACTACATCACACCAGGATCCTCATAATGTGATCTAACCCTCAAGATTTGGCTGCCCGACTCTTCTACAACTCAACAACTTGCGAAAAGGTACCATAACAGTTTCTTACAATTCATAATTAACTTGGAACACACTTTCAATCAACAACAACCACTCGGTACCTAGACCTAGACCTCCTAGGTGCTTATTTATACTATTTTACAGTCTTATTAGTCGTTACAATCTCTTTCCAAAAACCTAACCCTGACATGGTTAGGTTTTCCTACTTTCATACCTTGCATGCTTTCCTCCTTTGCATGTGACTTTCCCTTACACGTGATACTTTTCCTACCAGTTGTTCTTATCCAAAATTGGTCCTTACCTTACCAAAATTGGGTATTTCCTCAAAATAGGCCTACACCCAACAGGCCCCAAAAACTGACATGTGGCTCATCCCAGGCCACCTAGGTAGTGCACGCTCCCTGAATAGCGTCTGTAGGATGCAGAACTTGTCTAAAAGTTCCCTTCCTTTTTCCTTGACCTTAACGACCTTTCCTGTCAGTGTCTCTATTGACTGCGATGTGATCTCCTCATGGAAGAGTGTTGCACTCTTTGTGTGTGCCTGCGCCATGCTCTTCTCCTCCTCCTCTAGTTATGTATTCATCTGCATTTTTTGTTCCTGGAGTGGTTCCACTTCCGCTTCTCTCTCATGTTTCTTCCTCTGCAAGGATTATAACTTCTCTTGTAGCTTCTTTAAGTCCCGATTGCCTTTTAAGTGCTCCCTAGCACTCATTTTCTTATGCTTTTTTCTGAGCTCTTGGAAAGTTTTTATTTCTCTTTCTTCTTCTTGGTCCCACTATTGGACCTTCTCATCCTCCTCCAGCGTTGCCCATATTTCCACTACTCGGTCGAACAATTATGCTACTGCATTGACTTGTTTCTCCATATCGCCTATTTGAAATGAAACTTCTTGCTTCCTTTGTTCTCTCAACTCCGGAGGACTCGTGGGGTTCAATTTTTCCTTTATCTCCTCAATATCTTTCCTATACTGATCAATGGTTTGTGAAATGAGATTGAGCTTCTCCTTTCCGCTTTCGTTCTCTTCTTGTGCGCTGTCAGGGATGTGATTATACACCATTTTTAGAACCTATTCCATTTTGTTTGCGCCTTCTTTTTCGTCCTTAGTTTTGAGCTTGACATTCTCAACTACCAGTTCTAAGGCTTCTTTTCCATTCTTTGTATGCTTCAATTCTACTACATATGTTCTTGCACCTGACAATACCCCCTATGTGATACTGAATTGAATCTTGTACAGTTCCTTAGTTGGTATTATTTCCATTACCAACTCTACCTTCACCAAATCCTTCAGTGGCATCTGGGCTATGGCTTCATCCATCTGTAGCATGTTGGATGTGACTTGAAAGTTTGGAACCACCTATGATATGTTCTAGATAGTGTCTTGTTCCCTTGGTGCATTCCTTGCCTCTCCTTCTATTGTTGCGGGGAAGGGATTTATTCTCCTTTCAGGCCTACGTGCTACTCTCATCATCTCTAGGACCTACCTTATGTCTACCAGCTCATTTTGAATTCAACCTCTTTAGTGTTGGGCGTCTTCGAACTCCTCAACTATGCATTCCTGTACTTTTTCTGCCACAAGGTTGACATCTTCCTTAGGAACCGTTTACTCTAGAAACTACTTGTGAGCCTTGGCCTTCTTGTGAAACCCCCCTGTGTGTATGATTGGTTGCTTGGGTGGCCCTGTTTCCTGTGGAGTGGCTATCGAGGGGGTTTCTTGAATTTTTGTGTCCCCCACTCCTTGTTCTACTTGTGATAGGGCAGTGTCCTTTTTTCCTTCCTTCGCATCCTTATTTGGTGCACTCCCCTTCTTCTGTTGCACCGACTTCTGGCTGGGCTTCAGTTTTTTGGGCGCAACGCTATCTCCTGCAAGTTTTTTCGATACACATGTTTCTTCCTCCTTGCTTGTAGGCACTTCCTTATGGATGCCTAGGATCTTCTAGTCATCCTTCCAATCGCTCATTTCCATTTCGACCTCTTCTATGCAGATGCAGTATCGTAGTTGTAACCATTCCTTCTATGGATCTCTGCACACTTCGACCCACATGTTGTGGTGCATGGCTCTGAAATTTGCAATACCTTGGTATTCCGCGACAACCTCTGGAGTGATCCTCCATGTGTTTGCTATGTTTTCTTGGATGTTGTTGAAGTACCATGCAAAGGTACATGTGTTGCCACATCTTCTCTTGGGGTCAGAAGTGCTCCCCATTGAGGTATAACATGTTGCGTGGAAACGACTTATCTTGTTACAAAAATAATAATATGGTGGCTCCCTCCACCCGACTAATGCTATTAGGATTAATAGCCAGGAATAATGAAAGTCTAACCCCAAGTACTACACATCATTGTATTCTTCGAGGAGTAGGTTTAACAGATAAGGGGCCCAACTGAGCATGGTGCCATTGGTGCACTGTGTTGTAGTTGTGACAACCCCTTCCAAGACTTCCTCCTTGCGACACTTTCTTAACATCTTGCATGCTATAAGCTTTATGGCCATTCTCATTGCCGATTTTTTTTATTATTATCCCACGTGAGCCCCTCTTTGTGTCATAGGTTTTCTTCATCTCCTAGGCAAGATATTTCTCCTTTGTTTTGTCCTTCAGGTATTGCGTGGGACTCTCACCCATGGATGGCAGACTTTTGATGAATGCAATCAACTCGACGTTGATTGAGACAGGTTCCTCCAGCAATAAGAAGCCTCCATGGAGGACCGCCATTAACTGCTTGATGTAGTTATTTACCTCCTCCCCCCTTCCAAAATGGGGAATTTATACTAGGTTTAAGGTACCTGTGTTGGCCAGGCCAACTGCCCATTGTTTTGGTTACAGTATAGGGTCACCAAAGGGTCTTGTGCCTATGTTGTCCATGTATACCTGCTACGCAAATTCTGGGAATTTTCCAATGTCATCCACATCATGGTCCAAATATTTCATCTTTTCCATTCAACCCAAAAGTGTTGGCATGGTGTGCACTCCCTATGGAATGCACAATAGTACAATTACTACGTCGGGATGCTTGCACAGAGACCGTGCAATGGGTTTTTTTCCCTTTCTTCTAACTGG
This sequence comes from Picea mariana, assembly GCA_032191745.1. Classification (NCBI taxonomy): domain Eukaryota; kingdom Viridiplantae; phylum Streptophyta; class Pinopsida; order Pinales; family Pinaceae; genus Picea; species Picea mariana. Next base: position 123,231 of record JASDQU010108783.1, on the reverse strand, counting down.
TGAGCTAGAGGTCCCAGCCTCTTCTTGTATATGCTCTGTGCCCGTATCTGGATGCTTGATTATGTCTTCAACCAACCCTTCCTACTATTTTTCATACACTACTTCAGGTTGTGGTCTTGGTGCGACAACCTCTATGTTCTTGCCGACTTCACCATTTGCTCTTTGAGCTTCTTCAGCCTTCACAGGTTGTTGTAGGGTGCCTACATCATTTGTTTATCGTCCATGTGAATCTATTTCCATGGAAATCGTTGTTGGATCTTCGGCTTCTTCTTCCACTATTGTGGGGCTTTCTATCTCGACACATGGTGAGGGAATTGCATCAACATCAACGAATCCCTCTCTCTTTGTGGTTTCTTATTCGGCCTCAACAGTTTCATGAGGCATTCTCACACTAATGTAGGTTTTCCTCGTTGTTTCGATCGGTGCACCAATATTCGGTGGTTTCATTGTGGGTATTTCTTGCTTTTTTCTGAATGGGCTTCGACTGGTTCACATTGTGCACTCATACATTCTCATATGCTCTGCGTGCTCTCTATCGCTACAAGTTTCCAATTTCACAATAAATTGTATTGTGCATGTGTTTCCCATTTATAAGAAGGTGTCGTCAATGCTATGAAGATTCTCAGAGAATATTCCCCGGTTGTGATTAATGCAATGAAGCCTTTTGAGTATGTTCCATTTAATTTCATAAATGTCGCCAGTTGGCACCTTTTTGTCGTAACCGCCATTTTTCTCCTTTTTTGACCATTGTTCCTTTTTTCGGTGTGCTGAAATTTTTAAGTGTGCCATGCATTTCCACTGTGATTTGTCTTTAGTGCACAGTGTTTTTCTTTCTTGTTATCCATTTGTTATATGCGAACATTTTTCCTTTTGTTGCACTGAGTTCACTTTTTCTGCGCACAATATTTCCCAATAATTTTTTTATTTTTTTTCTTTTCTATTTTTGAATTTATTTTTTCTTGTTTTTCCTTGTTTTTCTCCTTTTTATTTCTTTTTGTCATTTTTCTATGCTATCTTCTACTATGTTACACTATGTACATGTCCTTCTTACTGCACTGTAACTTTTAAGTGTTAGGAGGTTGATTGTCCCTCTATAGTTTCAATCGAATACCATTGATCATTCCTTTTAGTTCCGTTCCTTCCAAATCCTTTAGTTGTACAGATCCTCCATCTATGAAAGTATTTACCTCATATGGCCCTATCCAATGCATTCTAAACTTACCAGGATGTTGGAAACATTTACTATCATAGAGGAAGACTAGGTCTCCTTCCTTGAAACTCTTCCTCTTGATATTTCTATCATGTCAGGATTTGTCTCTGGCTTTATGTACTTCCCGGTGAAATCCTGCCAGAATCCTATCCTCATCCATTTACATTAGTTGGTTCAACCTCTCCTTCATTGTGCCTCTTTCTATCATGTTGGTTATTGTTTCTACGCATAGCCTAGGTACCCAAAATTCTAATGGTACTACTGCTTCCTGCCCATACACCAATATGAATGGTCTTTGTCCTGTCAACTTCTTGCATGTAGTTTTGTACACCCATAGTACTTCTGGTATTTTCAAATCCCAATCATTCCTGTTGACATTGCAGATCTTTGTCAGAACATTCTCCAAGATCTTATTGAAGGATTCTATTGTTCCATTTTCTTGAGGATGGTATGATGTACTCTTTTGGTGATAGACTTCAAACTCCCCAGACATAGCGCTGATAGTAATATTGATAAAGTGAGTACCTTGATCACTCATAAAAACTCTTGGACATACAAATATGGTGATCACTTGCTCAAACAAGAAGTGTGTTGTCTCTATGCTGCGGTCTTTGACTAGTGCTACTTCTTCCCATATTGTTAAGTATTATGTAGCAGTGATAATATATCTTTATCTTGACCTTTTTACTAGTGGATTGATTGGTCCAACAAAGTCTATTTCCCATTTTCCAAATACCTGTAAAGTTACTTGTGGTATTAGGGGAATCACATCCCTTATGTTGGGTTTTCCCAACCTCTGACAGACATCAAATGCATGACAATATCCTTGGCATCCCTTTGAATTGTTGGCACCATAATATTCCGCACAATACCTTTTGTGTGGTATATTTTCTTGCATAATTCACTCCATCTATTACCTCATGCGATTTTGCCAAAATTCTAGGTCTTTCATGCTCGAGTACACACCTTCTCAAAATGTTTTCTGCACCAATTTTATATAAGTGTCCTGTAATCAATTGGTAGTCTGCATCTCTGACTACCAAATTTTTCTTCTACACAGTGCTAAATTCTTGTGTTGCAATCCCTGTACTCAAATATTCAATAATATCAACAAAATATTCATCAGCTATTTGTACTGAAAACAACTGCACATCAGGGAAGTTGTCTTCCAAGTTGGTAGGTTCCTCTACATTAGTGACCCTTGATAGATGATCAAGTCCTGCATTCATCTTCCCTGGTTTTACTATTACTTCACAATTGAATTCTTGAAATAGCAACAACCATCTACATATCCTCCCCCCCAACACTTGCTTGTTGACTAAATATTTTAGGGTAGAATGATCAGTGAACATCTTAAAGTATTTTCCCAAAAAATAGTGCCTAAAATTTTGAAGTGCATATATCATGGATAAGCCTTCTCTTTCTATGGTATGATAGTTCTTCTATGATTCTGGCAATTTTATGCTTGCAAAGGATATAGGATGGTCTAAACCCCATGCTCCTGGTTGCGCCAGAATTGCTCCAAGTGTTATGGTTGATGCATCTACATGCACATGAAATGTCTTTTCCCAGTCTGGAAATACTAGGATAGGTGTTGTGACCATATTTTATTTTAATGTGTCCAACCCTTGTTGACAGTCTTCATTCCACTGAAATCTAGTATCTTTCTTCAACAATTTTTCCATTGGCACAATGACCTGCGCATACCCCTTGATAAATTTTCTGTAATAGCTTGTATGTACCAATGTGTCTCTCAACTGGCGCATTGATTTTGGTGGTGGTAAATTAAAAATGATTGCAATCTTAGTAGGATCCACCTATAACTCTTGTTTAAGACTATATGTCCCAACATTATTCCAAAAGGTGTCCCAAAAATGCACTTCTAGATATTCAATGATATCTGACACTGACTTCATATTTCCATCATCATCCTTAGTACTTCGACATGGTATTTTAACATACTATATACAGTCTAGTCATCCATATATACTTCTAAAAACTGGTGTATGAATTCCTTAAAAAGCAGTTATGATTATTCTTGAAAATATGGTTGGTTCATTCTTCAACCCAAAAGGCATGACTTTGTACTAGTAGGATCCCCATTCAATAGCAAAAGTAGTCTTATACCTATCTTCTGAAGCTATCTTGATCTGATGGCTGCCTAGGAATCCATTTGTAAATGAGTATGCTTCCTGGCCTCCCACATTCTCTAATACCTCATCTGTGAAAGGGGTGGCTAAAGGGTCATGTAAGTAAGCATCATTCAATTTTCTCAAATATAAACATATCCTTATCCCCCCTTGTTTCTTCTCTTGTACTACCATTCTTCTACTGGTTCTATGATACCATCTTCCAACATTTTGTTAATCTTAGCCTTCACTTTCGGCTTATATATTGGGTTCAGTCTGTAAGGTATCCTTCTGACTGGTCTTGCCTCAGGTTTGAGAGGTATATTCATCTCTCCTAGCTCTCCTTATATGACTTTCATCTTTGTAAAGGTTGTTGGGAACAAGTCAGTGTATTCACGTAGTAACTTTGTTATTATTTCCACTATTTGTTCATACCAATAGTCTCCAATACTTGTCATTTTAGGGTTATAAGTTGTCCCAATGTTGACTTTATTCACCTTAATTGGTGAAGAAAATAATTATGATTCCAAAGATAGACCTTCCACCTCTCTTTCTCCTTCTATTTATGTAATTTGGATATTTTGCGGGTCATCTATTATTCTTAAGATCCATTCATCAGTTAACCCCTTGCATCCAATCTAATAGATCTAGCTAACCACATAGGTATAAATTAATCATTAACATAAATTAAAGATGATCAACCATTAACAAAAAACAACCAGACCTTCAATCATCACACAGTACATAGATTTTATCGTGATTCACCCCCTCCTATCATAGATCCACAAAGATATGAATTCTTAGGCTCTTTTATTTAGGTCTCTGCAAAGTATGGCGCTGCATGCACTACAGCTCTGGTTATACAATTATGAAACAAGTTCCACAACCTCTGTGAGGCAGACTAGATCACACCAGGATCCTCAACCTGTGATCTAACCATCAATATCTAGCTACCTGACTCTTCTATATCTCAACAACTTACAAAAAGGTACCATAACAGTTTATTACAATTCAAAATTAACTTGGAACACACTTCGAATTAACAAAAACCACTCAATACCCCGACCTAGACCTCCTAGGTGATTATTTATACTATTTTACAGTCTTATTAGTTATTACATTCTCTTTCCAAAAACCTAACCCTAACATGGTTAGGTTTTCCTACTTGCACGCCTTGCATGCTTTCCTCCTTTGCATGCGACTGTCCCTTGCATGTGTTTTTCTTCCTGCCAACTGTTCTTCTCCAAAATTGGGCCTTACCTTACAAAAATTGGGTATTTCCTCAAAATAGGCATGAGCCCAACACTCACTCATGGATGGATAGTCCTCATCATGCTATTTTTGGTGATAGGTGGTACACCAAATAGTTCCTCACAGTTGAGGAGATATGCCCTCTTGAAGATGGAATCCCCGAAGTATGATTAAGAAGCCCCAAAGTATGGTTAATAATCCCATAAATGGTTGCAACAAGAATTTATTAGATGACCCCAAAATGAGGAAAAATGTAAATAGTTGTAAACAATAAGTTATAAGTCTTCCCTAAATTTAAGTAAAGAAGTCACTTGGAAAAGTATAAATACACATCAAGAGCCTGTCATTTGTACACACAAGTTTATTGAATATATATCTAAGTGAGAAAGTGATTGTTATCTAAGGTAACTAAGGAGGTATGAGGTGAATTTTAGAGGGAAGATGAAGTGAATAAGGGCGAAATTCCAAGGGAGGATGAATTCTTGTGAGGATTGGTTCTAAGGTATGTTATTTACAGATTATCTTACCATTTTGGCTATAAATTTATTTCTAGAATGATTCAGATAGTGAAACTTGGAGGATATTGAGAAAAAATATCAAGGTACCTGGGGTATAAATTTTTGTGTCTGGGTCATAGTATTTCTGGAGATACACTCTGTGGAAAATAAGGTTTTTGGCTAGTCTTCAAACTGGTCGCAAACAATTGTTCCGGGTAAAATAGTCATAACTTCTTCATAAAGTATCCAAATTTAGTGAGAAAAAACACATTGTATATATTAAAGTCCATAGTATGTTTTTTATGATTTTCGGATCCATATATCCAATATTTTGTGCATGGAATGCTCTACAAGTGAGCTCTCTAGAATAAGAAGGAATTCAACAAGGTTTGCCATTTTTTCCATAACTCCTTTTATGGGATGTTCCAAGCCATGAAACTTGGAGGAATTGTAGAGAATATATTGAATAATATTGGGTAAAATTTTCAGAAATTTATTGAGTACTGGTACCGAGTTATTCTTTTTTAAAGTTAGGGTTTGAGACTAATCCAAAAACTAGTCCCGTGAAACTAAGGTAAAGTTTGATGAAGATGTTATTCTCATGTTGTTGAAGTTGAGGAAGGTCTGCAGGTCTGTGATTAAATACACCAGGTCCATTACAAAGTTACAGGTATGTTTATATGCATTTTTTGAGGGTTACATGTTGATGATGGTATGGTACATGCTTAAGAGGCATGTCTTGTTGATGCATGGCATATATTGGTGGTTGTTTTGGTATCCATGTGAGTGGATCTAGGTATATTTGATTGATGATGGTATATCAGTGATAAATATAGTGAAAAAGACAGTGACATGTTTAATGATTGGTTGTGTTAGCACTCTGTAAATTATGTCCGGCTGAATAGACAAACAACAGAGGTAACTGTTTCAACCAACTTTAGAGCTGAGGCACTAGCCTGCCCAACTCAGAGAGGGCTCTCTCATGTCACTTGATACATTTATGGAAATCGATGGCTAGAATTTGTTTGTTTTGGGGTTTTAATAAATTTTGTTGGCCAAGAAGAGGAGGGACACACAGGGCTATGGAGTCAAAATTCTGAAATTGAATGAAAACAATGATCAGCCGATAGAACTCTCTAGAGGATAAAGGCTAAATGAGGCAATGAATCTGTGTTGTAACTTAAAATAAATCAGAGTGGTAAGAGGAAAGAGGAAACAAATAATTGCATCAGAGCATTACGTACATGAATTCTAAATTAGCTAAGAAGAAACATACACAGTTTAAATTGCTTAGGCCGAGAGCGTCACAAGATGAATTTTGGGCCTTTAACTCTCCAATTTAAATAGAAGAAAGTGTAAATGGAATTAAAGAAACACAGGAAATACACACTATGAAAGAAGACAAATTTCATATCATAGCCAATTAGAATATTTTCATAAACAATTCCAAATGTTTCCGCATATGTATTCAATTCAGTCCCAGAAAAATTACAATAGAGTCCAGAACCACCAGAATTGTGCCCTTAAACTTCTGCCCACCATTAATACACTCAGAACTTCTAATACTTATACAATTCGAGTTCCTTTAGTGTGCAACCGGTTACAATAACTGAAATGAAACGTTTCATATTCTACAATGATTACAAATGACAGTTTTCAAAAAAACGTTTCATGATCTCTGCAGATTCCTCTAACGCTCCAGCTCCTTCCTTTGCCACATTCTCTTTGAAATGTCACTCATAATATTTCAAATATAATTGCATTTATCCATACTCTCATTAAACATTTGGGAATAATATATTTGAAATTAAAATAATTCCCAAATATTTTTCTATCCTGTAGAATTAAATTTCCATAATTTAATTCATGCATGTGGTTTTTAAGACCATGTCTTGTTTGCCCAATTCACCATTTCATTGTAAAAACATTTACTCTTACCATTTCCCTGTGAAAAACATTTACTGTGTAATGGTTTTTCCAATTTACCGTTTCACTATGGAAAAACATTTACTATGTAATGTTTTTCCAATTTACCGTCTTTGGCAAAATACATTTTATCTTCTTCTTTTACTTCTGTAAAACCTTTGGATATAAATTATCCAAGTTTTCGTTCACGTGCATCTTCCATTTAATTATTTTCCATGGAAATAAACATTAGTCTCCTTGATTTGTAAAATTTAAATCTTACCTCTGTAAAACCTTTTCACCGTGAGGAGGAATCTCATTTATTGGAAATCCCATAATCATTATTGAAATGCATTCCTGGAAAAATGCCGCACATAAAACATATGATAAATGTTTTCATTTATTATATCGGGCTTGGGCTAAAAGTGGTTTAATCCAAATTGCTTTTACCTCCTATTTTCTCCATGTAAAAACACGTGTCCACCAAATAAACGACGGTAGTTTTCCCCAATCCACCTTCACATAATTAACCTCCTCGTTACTTTAATCCCCAATATGTATGTGCGCCCTCCATCCAACCTTTGACTTTTCCATATTATAAATTGAGATTCGTTGCCCATGATTTGACGTGATTTCATAAATTAAATATTGGATTAAATATTAATATAAATATAAAAATATTTATATTAATAATAAAAAACCCCTTTTTTCTATTTTCGAAGGACTTTGGACATATGAGTCTTAACACATGATTTTGTGGATGGGATAAGGGTGCTTAATAAAAGGCATATTTTTTATTTTCAACGGGAATATGAAAATAATGGTAAAAATGAATGAAGTTATGGAACTAAAGGATTTAGATAGGAATTAAGGCTAGGTATAGGCTTGGGATATTTGCCAATTTTTTGACTCATGGAATACATGACTATTTTGGATGATCGAATTGGGTGAAGGATTTAGGTGATGGGAGATTGACAAAGCTGGTGAAAAAGTTAGAAAAGACGAGTGGAAAAATAACACAAGGACAAGATGCTTTGGAAAAATAAAATGCAAATTAGCAGGTGATAACACCATCAACTTCCGATATCAGGAGTTGGAAAAAATGGTTTTGAGAAGACCCCTTTTCGCCCTGATGTACCTCTAGTGTTGCCACGTGTCCACGAACGAAACCATAATGGTTTCCCCAGCCTGCCTTCAAATAATTATTTTTCGCGCTGCTTCATTTTCCGATATGTGCCTTAGCTGTTGATCCGGGCTTCTTCAAGATCGACAGTCCACCGAGTCATACCTTTTGTGCCTTCACTATATTTGTCCATATGCCCCTGGATATAGCTTGGTCCCCCAAACTATCATACTTCCACAGTGATGTAGCATTTCGCTAAATTTCTGAAATTTGGATCCTGATCTGAAAATTGTTATGGTGATAACAGGTTGATCATTAGTGACAGTGACAATATCAACGGCAGTGACAGTGAGTCTACACTTGTATTTCAGGGTGGCAGGACAAGGCAAGGATAGGTGGTCATAGCCACCTTTCGGTTGGTTCCAGAGAACTTGGGGGGTTGTAACCTCCTTCCAGTTGGAGCCAGAGAATTCATAGAGTTGTAGCTTCCTTCATGTTGAATCCTAAAAATAGGGGGTTGTATCCTCCTTCCATTTGCAGCTGGAAAATTGGGAATTTGGTGCTCCCAATGAATATATTCTTTTGACATATAAGAAAAGAATTCCTTGGTTTTCTCCCATTTGGGTTTCCACGTAGATTCTGGTGTACTATGCATTTGATGTGATTTTGTTCATGTGATATTTCTTATGATTATACTATTGATGATATATATTGAATGCTAAAGATAAATTGTTGAACATTGTAGAAGAGTATACATTATGGTTAAATATG
>JASDQU010108783.1:96156-114295 GCA_032191745.1 Picea mariana | reverse complement strand
GAATTAACAAAAACCACTCAATACCCCGACCTAGACCTCCTAGGTGATTATTTATACTATTTTACAGTCTTATTAGTTATTACATTCTCTTTCCAAAAACCTAACCCTAACATGGTTAGGTTTTCCTACTTGCACGCCTTGCATGCTTTCCTCCTTTGAATGCAACTTTCCCTTGCACGTGTTTTTTTTCCTACCAACTGTTCTTCTCCAAAATTGGGCCTTACCTTACCAAAATTGGGTATTTCCTCAAAATAGGCATGAGCCCAACACTCACTCATGGATGGATAGTCCTCATCATGCTATTTTTGGTGATAGGTGGTACACCACATAGTTCCTCACGATTGAGGAGATATGCCCTCTTGAAGATGGAATCCCCGAAGTATGATTAAGAAGCCCCAAAGTATGGCTAATAATCCCATAAATGGTTGCAACAAGAATTTATTAGATGACCCCAAAATGAGGAAAAATGTAAAACAGTTGTAAACCATAAGTTACAAGTCTTCCCTAAAGTTAAGTAAAGAAGTCACTTGGAAAAGTATAAATACACATCAAGAGCCTCTCATTTGTACACACAAGTTTAGTGAATATATATCTAAGTGAGAAAGTGATTGTTATCTGAGGTAACTAAGGAGATATGAGGTGAATTTTAGAGGGAAGATGAAGTGAATAAGGGCAAAATTCCAAGGGAGGATGAAGTCTTGTGAGGATTGGTTCTAAGGTATGTTATTTACAGATCATATTACCATTTTGGCTATAAATTTATTTCTAGAATGATTCAGATAGTGAAACTTGGAGGATATTGAGAAAAAATATCAAGGTACCTGGGGTATAAATTTTTGTGTCTGGGTCATAGTATTTGCGGAGATACACTCTATGGAAAATAAGGTTTTTGGCTAGTCTTCAAACTGGTCACAAACAGTTGTTCCGGGTAAAATAGTCATAACTTCTTCAGAAAGTATCCAAATTTAGTGAGAAAAAACACATTGTATATATTAAAGTCCATAGTATGTTTTTTATGATTTCAATATCCATATATCCAATATTTTGTGCATGGAATGCTCTACAAGTGAGCTCTCTAGAATAAGAAAGAGTTCAACAAGGTCTACCATTTTTTCCATAACTCCTTGTATGGGATGTTCCAAGCCATGAAACTTGGAGGAATTGTAGAGAATATATTGAATAATATTGGGTAAAAGTTTTAGAAATTTATTCAGTACTCGTACAGAGTTATTCTTTTTTAAAGTTAGGGTTTGAGACTAATCCAAAAACTAGTCCTATGAAACTAAGGTAAAGTTTGATGAAGATGTTATTCTCATGTTGTTGAAGTTGAGGAAGGCCTGTAGGTCTGTGATCAAATATACCAGGTCCGTTACAAAGTTACAGGTATGTTTATATGCATTTTTTGAGGGTTACATGTTGATGATGGTATGGTACATGCTTGAAAGGCATGTCTTGTTGATGCATGGTATATATTGGTGGTGGTTTTGGTATCCATGTGAGTGGATCTAGGTACATTTGGTTGATGATGGTATATCAGTGATAGATATAGTGAAAAAGACAGTGACATGTTTAATGATTGGTTGTCTTAGCACTCTGTAAATTATGTATGGCTGAATAGGCAAACAACAGAGGTAACTGTTTCAACCAACTTTAGAGCTGAGGCACTAGCCTTCCCAACTCAGAGAGGGCTCTCTCATGTCACTTGATACATTTATGGAAATTGGTGGCTAGAATTTGTTTGTTTTGGGGTTTTAATAAAGTTTGTTGGCCAAGAAGAGGAGGGACACACAAGGCTATGGAGTCAAAATTTTGAAATTGAATGAAAACAATGATCAGTCAATAGAACTCTCTAGAGGATAAAGTGTAAATGAGGCAATGAATCTGAGTTGTAACTTAAAATAAATCAGAGTGGTAAGAGGAAAGAGGAAACAAATAATTGCATTAGAGCATTATGTAAATGAATTCTAAATTAGCTAAGAAGAAACATACACAGTTTAAATTGCTTAGGCCGAGAGCGTCACAAGACGAATTCTGGGCCTTTAACTCTCCAATTTAAATAGAATATAGTGTAAATGGAATTAAAGAAACACAGGAAATACACACTATGAAAGAAGACAGAACTCATATCATAGCCAATTAGAGTCTTTTCATAAACAGTTCCAAATGTTTCTGCATATGTATTCAATTCAGTCCTAGAAAAATTACAATAAAGTCCAGAACCACCATAATTGTGCCCTTGCACTTCTGCCCATCATTAATACACTCAGAACTTCTAATACTTATACAATTCGAGTTCCTTCAGTGTGCAACCGGTTACAATAACTGAAATGAAACATTTCAGCTTCTACAATGATTACAAATGATAGTTTTCAGAAAAACGTTATATGATCTCTGCAGATTCCTCTAATGCTCCAGCTCCTTCCTTTGCTACATTCTCTTTGAAATGTCACTCATAATATTTCAAATATAATTTCATTTATCCATACTCTCATTAAACATTTGGGAATAATATATTTGAAATTAAAATAATTCCCAAATATTTTTCTATCCTGTAGAATTAAATTTCCATAATTTAATTCATGCCTGTGGTTTTTAAGACCATGTCTTGTTTGCCCAATTCACCATTTCATTGTAAAAACATTTACTCTTACCATTTCCCTGTGAAAAACATTTATTGTGTAATGTTTTTTCCAATTTACCATTTCACTATGGAAAAACATTTACTGTGTAATGTTTTTCCAATTTACCGTCTTTGGCAAAATACATTTTATCTTCTTCTTTTACTTTTGTAAAACCTTTGGATAAAAATTATCCAATTTTTCGTTCACGTGCATCTTCCATTTAATTATTTTCCATGGAAAAAAGCATTACTCTCCTTGATTTGTAAAATTTAAATCTTACCTCTGTAAAACCTTTTCACCATGAGGAGGAATCTCATTTATTGGAAATCCCATAATCATTATTGAAATGCACTCTTGGAAAAATGTTGCACATAAAACATATGATAAATGTTTGCATTTATTATATCGGGCTTGGGCTAACAGTGGTTTAATCCAAACTGCTTTTACCTCCGATGTTCTCCACGTAAAAACACATGTCCACCAAATAAACGACGATAGTTTTCCCCAATCCACCTTCACATAATTAACCTCCTCGTTACTTTAATCCCCAATATGTATGTGCGCCCTCCATCCAACCTTTGAATTTTCCATATTGTAAATTGAGATTCATTGCCCATGATTTGACGTGATTTCATAAATTAAATATTAATATAAAAATAAAATATTTATATTAATAATAAAAAACCCCTTTTTTCTATTTTCGAAGGACTTTGGACATATGAGGCTTAACACATGATTTTGTGGATGGGATAAGGGTGCTTAATAAAAGGCATATTTTTTATTTTCAATTGGAATATGAAAATAATGGTAAAAATGACTAAAGTTATGGAACTAAGGGATTTAGATAGGAATTAAGGCTAGGTATAGGCTTGGGATATTTGCCAATTTTTTGACTCATGGAATACATGACTATTTTGGATGATTGAATTGGGTGAAGGATTTAGGTGATGGGAGCTTGATGAAGCTGGTGAAAAATTTAGAAAAGCTGAGTGGAAAAATAACAAAAGGACAAGATTCTTTGGAAAAATAAAATGCAAATTAGCAGGTGATAACACCATCAACTTCCGATATTGGGAGTTGGAAAAAATGGTTTTCAGCAGACCGCTTTTCGCCCTGATGTACCTCTAGTGTTGCCACATGTCCAAGAATGAAACCATAATGGTTTCCCCAGCCCGTCTTCGAACAATTATCTTTCGCGCTGCTTCATTTTTTGATATGTGCCTTAGTTGTTGATCCGGGCTTCTTCAAGATCAACGGTCCACCGAGTTATACCTTTTGTGCCTTTGCTATATTTGTCCATATGCCCCTGGATATAGCTCGGTCCCCCAAACTATCATACTTCCACAGTGATATAGCATTTCACTAAATTTCCAAAATTTGGATCCTGATCTGAAAATTGTTATGGTGATAACAAGTTGATCATCAGTGACAGTGACAATATCAATGGCAGTGACAGTGAGTCTACACTTGTATTTCAGGGCGGAAAGACAGGGAAAGGATAGGTGGTCGTAGCCACCTTTCGGTTGGTTCTAGAGAACTCGGGGGGTTGTAGCCTCCTTATGGTTGGAGCCAGAGAATTCATAGAGTTGTTGCTTCCTTCATGTTGAATCCTGCAAATAGGGGGTTGTATCCTCCTTCCATTTGCAGCTGGAAAATTGGGAATTTGGTGCTTCCAACAAATATATTCTTTTGACATATAAGAAAAGAATTCCTTGGTTTTCTCCCATTTGGGTTTCCACGTAAATTCTGGTGTACTATGCATTTGATGTAATTTTGTTCATGTGATATTTCTTATGATTATACTATTGATGATATATATTGAATGCTAAAGATAAATTGTTGAACATTGTATAAGAGTATACATTATGGTTAAAAGTAATAAAAGTGCTCATATTGATTCACCCCCCCCTCCCCCTCTCAGTATTCCAACATTGGATGTGTATTTTACCTTTCAATCCCTCCATCCCATCTAGAACTAGACTAGGCATTCATAAGAGTGAATTTTTGTTGCTTCGATTTCGGCTCATAAACCCATTACATTGTACTTTATAGAAAACCTTATATCTCTCCTATGAGAAGAACCAAATGAAAAATAGTCATTATAAACAAAATGATAGAATAATAGCATCATATCATTTATCCATATATTTAGATAAAGAAACCAAGAATTATTGTCATTTGATATGCTTAGATCAAGAAAGAAAGAATAATTGTTTTTTGGTTTATTGATCATAATTTTCAAGAACTTGTGATTTCTCTCTATTTCTATGCCTTGTTGTCAACTTGCTTGCATGGTATGACCTAAAACAGTTGTATATGTGTTTTTGTAAATGTCTCAGACAAGAATTACATAAATAGAATTGTTAATAGTTTATGGAGGTGAATAACATTTGTTTCTAGGTCTTGTATGCAATTCACCTTAAAGTTTTCATAAAGAATATATAACAATAAGTCAAAATAGTGATTTTAAAAAAATGATTCTACATTAAAAAAATCCTTCCATTTTACATTTCTAGTCCATGTTCTATGGAGAGAATTGGATTGCTTCATCTTTGTGTGATTTTGGAAGTGATTATCAAACAAAACATCATTCCATTGTCTCCTCACCATGCAGAGTAACCAATTAGCTACTCTAGCTAATGAATCTTCTTCAATAGATATATTTCTTGATGAAATTCCAGGTTCTATGGATTTATTTCTATTACCAAAAAAACAAGGATCTTGCTTCATAGTTGTTGGTTGTATAAATATGGAGGAGGATATACATTGTTTTTCTAAGATATATGACAAATTCTATGATGGATACATTAATGTGTTATAATATTTTCCTCAAAATTTTGAGAGAAGAAACAATCGTGGGAATGAAAACCATTAGGGAAACTTAATATTACCACATTATCAAGGCACAATAAGAAAACATAAAGGTGATAAAAGAGGTTTCTCATGCTTTGTAGGCCCATGTTTTGTCATGCATTGGTTCCTTCACCACCCACTTCAATCTCCTTGGTGATGACTTGAAACTACTTTCATCTATTGCATAATATTTTATCATCGAATGTGGTACGCATGGCACTGTCCAAAGCCAAGACTAGACTCTACATCTTTGGTAATGTAGATATTCTAAGATCTAAAATACTTTATGGGAGTCAATAATTCAAAAATTGCATAGCTCCAACTCCATTACCCATGCAATAACACTCGTTTTCTAGAACCATCTACAAATGTCTTGATATTTGTATTCTTGAAATGTCAATATAATTTTCCCTCTCAAAATTTGTTTGAACCACACAACACACTATCCTTCTGTATGCGCATTTAATGCTCATGCAATCTCCATACTAAATTCAAAATAGTCAGTGATCACGAGAAATATCACAACTGGAGATGACATGAAAATGAATAAATGGTGTCGTTGAAAGAGATCCCACCTCCATGTCAATCATGTCCTCCCTAGAATGCTATTCTAACTCTAATTAGGGACCATATTTATCCTCTCTTGCATACAACATAACAACCCAAAAAATGAAATGACACATTTACCATGCACGAAAGTTCAAAAAAGAAAAAAAGAAAATCAATCATTAGAGAGAATGGTATACTTGCACTGACATGGGACCTATCCACTCAACAAACACAACCACATGGGGCAGTGACACCAAAGAAGAGTCAAAATCATGGAAAATTTTGAGGGTGCAACTTTCTTTTGACTATTCATGGGTAAGATGGAATGTATGTACATAGATAATTTTATTTTTTATTTATTGCACCTCCAATTAAGAATTAACATAATATACAATTGAAATAAATTATATTACCATTTGAGATGTTTTTATGAGAAAACATACATTTTATGTTTCTTTATTACTAACCATGATGGGGATGAGTGTAGTTCATATTTGTTTAATATTTAATGTTAATTTTATCACAGAGGGTCAATTTTTATGGAGATTTTGAAACTCGGGATTCACTATTTCTGAATATGAATCTTTAATATCCACTCATGGATACAAATTCCATTCATGGAGTTGTAGCAAGGAATAGGGAATCAAAGTCAAGACTAGCTACTTATTGTTATAAGTCCTTTACAAAAATGCGAAATTGAGGTATTCAATAGGGTACCTATGTCAATAGTAGATAGTTGTAGCAGGGTTATAAAAATACATGTGTACTATTGGAGGAGTTGAAATTAGGACCCGCTACTCATGGATAAAGGTCCTTAACCAAAATTATAGTTAGGGATTGAGACATTCGACAAGGTATATCTCATGTCATTGATAGAAATGAGATCTTAAACCAAAATTTCAGATTGAGGTATCCTACAAAGTACCTGTATCATTGGTAGAAATTTAACCCATGAAGATGTATATAGATTTGTAGCCATGCATAAGCACTATGGAAGAATTGAACTCAAGACCAATTATTTATGAATATAGTGTTAGATCATAAAAAAACAATAATATAATCCTAATGAGTTCTTATTTTATAGTAAAATTCTTAATTTCATAACTAAACAATCAAAAAGGAAAATTTTAGTTTGTTCATGTATGAATGCCTTAATGATGTTCATCATAATGTTCTCCCGTGAGGGAGATGTTTTTTGGTGGGAGGAGAAATAATTATATTAAAAATAAATAAACTACATCCAATTCCATAAAAATCAATGAGCACAATTACTTAATGGCTAACATTTTTTGGGGGGGAGGAGAACTAATTATATTAAAAATAAATAAACTACATCCAAGTCCATAAAAATCAATGAGCACAATTACTTAATGGGTAACAAAAATGCCTTTAGTTGTATTGTGCTTCAATAGAATAACCGGGTGCATCTTTTAGAGAGAGAGAGAGTGCCTTTAACTTTCAAATGCAATGGATTTAGTAAATTTAGTGAGCTTGGGGTGGAAAGCAGTGGATTTAGTGATCTTGGTGTCCAACAGTGACCAGATACTCGATCAAAATGTACTAAGGAACCTGCTATCTTGGTCAGAGATGATGGTCTATGGTATCCCAAAATGGACCCACACTCGTTCAAAGAAGAGCTTGGCATTATCTACCATTGTTATGTTCTTCTTGCGAGCTGTGAGGATGGCCATCTTCGAAAACTAATCAACTACCACAAATACACAATCATTTTCGTTATTGGTGGATGGAAGGCCAAACATGTAATCCATCAAGATGGATTCCCAAGGCTTCTCGGGAGTAAGAAGAGGGGTGTATAAGACTTGCTTCTTGATGGTTGGCTTTGAAATGGCACATGAAGTGCAATATATGATATACTTGCTAACTTCTTATTGAAGTTTTGGCCAATAAAAATGTTTCTGTAGAATTCTCATAGTTTTCTCCACACCAAAATGTCCTTCCATCTGACTATAGTGAGCTTCCCAAATCAGCTTTGCATGCTCTCTTGTAGGAACACAAAGATGGCCCAGATGGCATAATAGTTTGTCCTGAATGTGAAAATCAGTGACATTCACACCTGTAGCCAAGAGATTATAGTTGGTGGCGAAGTACAGATCTTGCTAATAAAGTTGGGGCCACTCAGATGCCTCATGTCCACAGGAATGGAGCAAGGTGGTGAGTGTCACCACGGGAGGTCAACTGAGGTAGTCAGTGACACAATTTTTGCTCCCTGTCTTATACTTGATGTTGATATGGAATTGTTGCAGGTAGGTGGACCACTTATGATTGTGGTCATTCTGCAACTTCCCATGTGTTTGTATGAACTGCATAGGCTTGTGATTAGTGTGGATGATTGTCTCCTTTCCAAGAATGTAATGATTCCATTGACGATAGGCTTGTACAATGGAATACATTTACTTGTCATAGGTGGGGTATTTCTGAACATTATATGAGAGTGTCTCACTATGGTATGCCATCAAATGACCGTGATGAGTGATAATTGTGCCTACAGCATAGTCAAATGCATCAATCTCAATCTCAAACAGTTGTTGCAGATCAGGTAAGGAGAGTACTAGAGATGAGCGCAAGAGATGCTTTAGATCATCAAATTCTTGTTGTTGTTCCTTCCCCCACATGAACTTTTCCCTGCCACCGCCCTTGGTCACTTGGCTGAGGGCCCATGCAATATGGGAGAATCCCAACATGAACTGTCGATAGAATTTGGTGAGTCCCAAGAAGATCTGAATCTCATTTAGTGTGGTTGGGGATGTCTTGTCACATATGACTTGGATCTTAGTTGGATCAACATGTACCCCATGCTCATCAACAATGTATCCCAAGTATGGGACCATGTTCATGCCAAAGGATCATTTTTCCAAGTTTTCGTATAGCCTATGCTTCCACAGAGTGCTCAAAACCTGTTGAATATGTTGCATGTGCTCCTCCCAAGTTCTTTTGAAGATGAGGATGTCATCCAAAGATACCACCACAAAAGAGTTGGTGAAGGGTCTCATACATCATCCATAAACCTCATGAAAGTGGATGGTGTATTTGTTAATCCAAAGGCCATGACCAACCATTCGAAGAGACCTTCTTTAGATTTGAAAGGTGTCTTCCATACATCAGTTGGTTCGATGGGAACCTGGTGCTAGCCAGACTTTAGGTCAATCTTGATAAAGAAATTTTCCCCCTTCAGTTGGTCAAGAAGGTCATCAATTATGGGAATTGGGTACCTATCCTGACTGTGATTTTTTTTAATGCTCTATAATCAATGCAGAGTCGCCAAGTCTCGTCCTTCTTTTGCACCAGTACAATCAGGCTTCCGCAAGGGGAGGTGTTGGGTCTGATGTGCCCCTTTTGAAAAATATTTTGGCACTGATGCTTTATTTCATCATTTTCCATTAGAGAGCGATGATAGACTGTTCCATTAGGAAGAGGTGCACCGAGGGTTAGATTAATTGGATGCTTGACTTGGAAATGTATCGGTACCCTGGTGGTTGAGGAGAAGATGTCTCTGTACTCTTCCACGATCCCGTCCATTTTCTTATGCCACAAAGAGAGGTTCTATGTAGAGGCCATGGATGTGGTGGCAACCTTCTTCTTGTTGTGAGCATGGATCACAAAGAAGATGAAATTCTCGGTCTGTGAAATGACATTACTGCATTGCTTAGCAGGGATTAAAGAAATAATGGTAGGAGGCACTACCTATGGTATCTTGTACAATTGTCTACCCAAAGTAAAAATAACGTTGCGGGGTCTAGACTCATACACAACATGATGCTTCCACAAATATGGTTTTCCTAAAATAAAATAACAAACTTCAAGGAGAGAAATATCACACAATACCTTGTCTTTGAAAGGCTTGATTTCGTAGGGTAGACAACACTATTGGCTGACACAGATATCTCTTCCTTGGAGAATCTAGCCGATGGTGTAGGGATAAGGGTGCATTTTCATCGACAGGTCCAACTAATTTACAACCTCTGTTGATATCAGGTTCTTCTGACTGTCGCTATCGAAAATGAAATGAAGTAGACCCCTTTTTACCCACATCTATGAGTCAAAGAGGCATTCCCCTTCCTCTGGTTCTTTTGGTTTGCTTGGATAGACTTTGGTGGTAGAGACAATGGAACTTGGTTCAACATCGATAATCTGCTTCCCTCCTTATATATTTGATTCAGATTTAGAATCGTCCTTTGACTTGGAAGCCTTCAACTCGACCACGAGTGACTTCTTGGACTGACATTCTTCAGTGTTGTACCAACGTATTTTATGGTATTCACACCATTTTTCCATGTCCTTCTTTGAATTATTGTTACCCTTCTTATGTTGTGGATTGGAATGTTTGTCTCAAGAGTGGCCATATAT
This sequence comes from Picea mariana, assembly GCA_032191745.1. NCBI lineage: Eukaryota > Viridiplantae > Streptophyta > Pinopsida > Pinales > Pinaceae > Picea > Picea mariana. The sequence continues at coordinate 103,907 of JASDQU010108783.1, read as the reverse complement.
TCTCTATCCCTTGTTGTGTGGGTTGGGGCCTCCTTTTCCCTGCTTCGGCTGTGAGGAGTTTGTAGATCCAAACTCTCACCTCTTCTGCTTAATTTTTTTTTCGATATTAACATCATATATATAAGTCGTACCCAATGATGCGATGTCCAGAAAATTATTTTTTATTTGAATGTATCTATGCAAAAAATTGTGGTATTATAGCACCAGATGTCACTCAGAGTATTTGATACCAAATTTGGTGCACAGGGTATGCAAAATATTGGTGAAATCTCATATTGTTTGGTCCCTTTCCTGAAGCAGGGTGGTCCATCTAGTGTACTGGTCCTCACAGCTTCCAACATGGTATTATTTTTCTTTAATGGCATCCAGAAAGGAATCCCATGTAGGGGATATCGCACATATTGTAGATTCCTATATGGCCCTTTTATTAGAGTAAGTATCCTACCATTCCTTAACATGGGGGATGGCCTTAAGGAGTGAAAAAGTAAGATTTTCCATATCATACAAATTGTGGACTGAAAAATACCCTTCAAGTAGATTCAACCATTTATCTACAACATTCACATCTATCAGTCCTTCAAATAATGGAATATCAAAATTTACCTATACCTTGAAGGGGGTTGCATGGTCGCTTGATGAAGATGCTTCTGCCAAAGGATTTGTGCAAATTTGTCCATCATTTCATTCCTTTGTCGTGCAAGGGCTTCCTCAAGCAACATTTTAAAAGGATATCCTGATCCATCATCTTTATTTTCATCCCCGATATGTTGTTGTCGGGATCAGCGTGGCCAATTTTGCAAAGGATCGATTGGTTCGAGTCCCAACTTGTATCGAGATCTTGTCGGGGACATTCACAAAGAAAAATAAATGAAGAGCAAACTACTCTGATACCATTGATATGAATTTAGGAGTAGAATGAAATGATTAATATAATGAATACAATAAACACAGAGATATGGAGAACAACACAGATATCCAGTGAACAATATCTTCTATTGAATAAATGAAATAAGCTGAAATTGTAAAACTGTAGAATGGAAACAACTTTTTCGAATGGTGGTAGTTATCTCTGAGAAGATATGTGGCTACTACCCACATCCATCTAAGCAGGATGATTACAATGAGGCTCCATAGGCATTTTTAAAATTACTCATGAATTCCAAAACCCTAGACATCCAAAAACCTAACCCTAGGAGGTGAAACGCCAAAAGTCATGTGGCCCCTAATGGATAAGTTGGTACCTCAAATTCCTGGGGTTGTAAATTTTGCATATGACCTCCATTTTAGGAGCATGATAACCCATTGGAAAGGTATTTTCAATAACTACACATTACACCATCAAACTCTGACTCCATCTATAGTTTGACTGTGGAAAGACAAAAAAAACATTGTTTAGGGCCCAAAAACGTCCCTGGAAGTACATAAAGATGTATTGACATGAAAACATACAAAATAAGCTAGTTGGATTAGGTGGGAGGCCACCAGTCTCCACCTGGAATATTTTTAGAGATTCATACAACCCCGAAAGTGTAGAACCCACAATTAAAAGGAAGTACAAAAGAACACGTTGAACTAAAAACTATCAAGAGGAGACAATTGGAATAGGTGGGTGGCCACCAATATTCATCTAGATTAAATGGATACTATTTCTTCCTAAGGGGGGAGGGATTATCCAGGTGGAAATTAGTGGCCACCCACCTATTCCACTAGCTCAAAATACAATTTCCATCTTCACAGTTTTTTAATGGTCTTTTGGGTTCAAAACTTACGAGGTCATTTTAAGGCCCTAAATGATGTTTTTTGGCTTGGAAATACCTAATAGGTAGCTAATAGAAGATGATATATCCAACAAAATGTGTTATCCTCATCCATACCTTTCTGACGAGGTATCGAGTAGTCAAAACGAATATCATATGCAAACTTTGCGCTACTGGGAAGTTGATGTATCAACTACCCCCATCGGGCCCACAAACCTTTTGGTGGTTCATCTCCCAGAGTTAGGTCTTTGTATGTTTAGGGTTTTATCATTTATGATTTATTTTAAAAATTCCTTTTGAGCCTCATTATTGTTTGAATAATTAGACGGGGGGTGAACCAGTATGAGCACTTTTACCACTTTTAACCACAATATACAAACTTCAACTTAATCAAAAATATATCATCAATATATCATCAGTATATCATGAGAATATAAACATAATAAGAATCACATCAAGTACATAATACACTAGGATTTATGTGGAAACCAAAACGGGAGAAAACCACAAAATGCTTTCTTATATATCCAAGAATACATTTATTGGAAGCACCAACTCCCAATTCTCTAGCTGCAACTGGAAGGAGGCTATGCCCCCTATTTATAGGATCTAACTTGAAGGAAGCTACAACTCCCTGAATTCTCTAGCTCCAACCAGAAGGAGGATGCAACCCCTTGATTATTAGGCTCCAACCTGAAGGAATCTACAAGTCCGTATATTCTCTGGCTCCAACCAGAAGGTGGCTACAACCCCCTGATTCCAAGGCTCCAACCTAAAGGAAGCTCCAACTCCTTGATTATATGGATCCAAATGGAAGGAGGATACAACTCCCTTTCCTTTCCCTGTCCTATCTCCCTAAAATATAAGTGTATACTAACTGTCACTACCACAATCACTGCCACTGTCATCGCCACTGTCACTTTCACTGCCACTATCACTGTCACTTCCACTGTCACATCAAACTATAATTTTCAAGCTATCACATCAACCTGTCGCTATATCAAACGTTTCACTTTCAACCTCTCACATAAACCTCTCACTATCACCGATACTCAACATCAATGAAACCATATCCAAGATCACCAAGAACACTTGTCAACCAAATGCTCAACATCACCAACACATGCCTCTACCAAGAATGTACCAAGATCACTAACATACCATCACAATATATGTGTCTCAACCATGTACCAAACCTGTACCATATCATGTACCAAACGTGTACCAAATCATGTATCAAACATATACCAAATCATGCATCAATCATGTACCAAAACTTGTACTATACCATGTACCAAACCATGCATCAACCAAAATATATGTCATACCATGTGCCAACACCGTATCATGGATCAAATATTTACCTCACCATGCATCAATGTCGCCAAGGAATGCCTCATACATATACCAAAAATGCATCTCAAACAATGTGTCCAATATCCAAGATGCTCCTCAAACCATGTGCCTCAACCATATACCATATCACTCATGATATGTCTCAATCATGCCATACAACATGTACTATAAGATATAATCAATTAAGTGCCTCAACAGAGTACCAAAAAACCAATACCATATACCAAGTATATGCCTCAACTATGCACCTAATATGTGCCTCAAACATATGCCAATGCCTTAATAGTATACCAAAGACTTGCCTCAAGCATGCACCATAACATCAACAGCATGTAACCCTTAAAACATGCATATAAACACACATTTAACTCTATAATATAATTGGTGTATGTGATCACATACTTGCATATCTTCTTCAACTTGAGAAATAAGATAATAGCGTCTTCATCAAACTTTACCTTAGCCTCACGGGACTATTTTTTGGATTAGTCACAAACCCTAACTTTCAACAAGAATAACTTTGTACCTGTAATGAATAAAGATATGAAAATTATACCCAATATTATTCAATATCTTCTCTACAATTCCTCCAAGTTTCACTTCTTGAAACATCCCATAAAAGGAGTTATAGAAAAAATGGAAAACCTTGTTGAATTCTGGCTTATTCTAGAGAGCAAACGTGTAGAGCATATTGTGCATAGAATATTTGATATATTGATATAAAATGCATAAAAAAAATACTATGGAATTTACTCTATTCAATTCATTTTGTCTCACTACAGTTGGATCCTCTATGAATACATTATGATTGTTTTGCCCGAAACACTTGTTTGATACTAGTTTCATGACTAGCCAAAACCCCTATTTTCCACAGAGTGAATCTCATAAAATACGTTGACCCAAAAGATGAAATGATTACCACTGGTACCTTGACATGTCTTGTCAATTGCCTCTAATTCTTTCTATCTGTATCATTCTAGAAAAAATGTTATAGCAAAAAAGGTAAGATGACCTTTAAATAACATACCTTAGAACACATCATCACAAGAATTCATCCTCCCTTGGAATTTCACCCTTATTTACTTCATCTTCCTTCTGAAATTAACCTTAGATATATTTGGTTACCTCATATTAGAATCAATTACTCGCATAGAATATATTCAAAAAAATGTGTGTGTGAATGTACTTATGAGTGACTTCTTGAGGTGTATATATATGTTTTCTAAGTAACTGATCCATAATATATTTGCAGAATGAAATGAATACAGATTATTATCAAAAGATTGTTATCGGGCTAATTTTTAAGTGTAGACACAAATCAATCCCCCTCGCTTCACTACAAAACTAGAACAAAACAAGACAGTATACTACTCTTTCCTTAGATTCCAGTTATCAAATACGAAGAGGATTCAAAACATACCTTTTAAATGTTGTAGACATGACCTCGCCAATGTGATCCCAACTCCATTGTAAGGCTTATGGAGAAGTATCTACAAAGGAACACAAGACAACGAAGACAATAATAACATATTCTATTCGATATGAAACTATGTATGTGATCAAGGAATCATACAATATGGACAAATAACATTCATACAGGAAAGACAAGTATATTTGTATTAAAGAATGTGGAAAAAAGATACAACCAGATGCCTTGATGTTGTCAGGTTCCTTCCAATAGTTCCTTGCTTCCCACACACTTCTACTCCATGGATTTTGAGGCCATAGATCTAAAAGTCACTCACAAACTATCTTGACAAAGCAAAGCTCAAAGCCACTCTAACCAAGCTAACAATCTCAAGCCAAATTTCCAATCTCAATCCAATCTACCAAGCCCAAGCTAACTTTCTCCATGAGAAATCCTCTCCTTTTATAAGATGGAGAGGATAAGGTGATGAGGTTAGGATGATCCCACTAAATCATGAAAGTGAGTAAGATCCAAACCGTTTGAAGGTCACCTCACCATAGAATCTTCTCCTTCTAGAAGCATTGAGAAGATGCTCGTTTTTTCCACGTATGAAAATCGTCACACCCTAGCCATAGGGCATCCTGTGGAGATGTTGCAGACTAGTTTCAAGGCAGAGGGTGATGATCAGGAATCGTTGCACCCTATGTATAGTGCAGCCTGTGGCGATCTTCCTTAATAGGGTTTTTACAAAGGAAAATACAACTTCTTCTCTCAGGAAAATTTCTTCTCTCTTCTTTCTTCAGGAATTTGGGCCACTGATCCCTCTGAAGACAATAGATATGTTTACATAATTAACAGTCATAGGTATGAAGAAAATAATGTCTAACAAATATCCCCCCAAAGTATCAAGTTAGAAAAGAGTGATAGCTGAAATACTTTGTCAAGTGTGTGTAGGGAATAAGGAACAGTGGGTTGGAAACCTGCCAACAAACAAGGAAGTACAATAGTATATCATCACTGAGGTAGGAATTCCCATACTCATAATACAAATGAATCAAAGCATAAATGTTGACATGTGAAGATCCATGTCAAGTAATACAGGTCATGGCCACTAAACATACACTGTGGATCCATGTCATTATGACTCAAATCTGAGCATAGCCACCAAAAATACATTGTGGATCTATGTGTTAAAGACTCAAATTTGAACATAGCCACGAGACATACAATGTGGATCTATGCAACAGTACAATATGAATATACTCCAATGCAACCTGAATCTATCATAAAAGATTCAGGGTCTTCATCTCCATCACTCTATAGTACGAATCTAACCATGCGAATACATGTGTTGAAGTTGAACATGGTAGAAACCACTTGATTACTAGTCATTAATGAATACCATTAACAAGTGTAAGGGAAATCACCATTAATGCCAATGACTCCCAGTACACTAGTATAATCCAATGGGTGCAAATTTGTGAGCTCAAGTCGAACACTCGGCGAAATCTCCCGATCAGGGGTCAATAATGAAAACTCATTGTCGAAAGTGAGGAAACCTACCATTGAGGCATGCAAGTTCCAAGGTACCAATTAGTTTCTAAGTCTAATTCCTCGATAATGAATTGAAGTCGACAGGAAAAGACCCGTCACATGAGGGCCTTAATGTATCCCCCATCAATGACACGAGACGGGTAAAAAGATTTGAAGTAGATCAGAGTAATAAGTGACTCGGGGCTGACTCAAGGATGGCCGACACAATAGAAGGCTTAAGGACTATAGAAATGGTCGACGCAATTGAAGTCTTTCCGGGTTGAACTTCTCTTTAAACATATTGACGACACATCAATTGTCTTGGCAACACTAACTCAACAATAGGGATCACAAACCAAAATGTAATCTTATAAAGGAGTATGATCAAGAGACAAGTGGATTTTCCAACCTATACACAAAGCGAGTGAAAGGGTATCATGTTCAAAAGCGACTTTTCCATAGAATACAGGTTTAGATACATTTATTTCCCAATTTTTACCCCACCATTTCTGGTGAGTACCTCTTTATTTTTACACAATCTTGAGGAGGATAACATATTCTTGAACTGTAATCTCATCCTTCGGAAGATTCCCTCGGATTATTTTTAACTAACCCTAGGAAGGAGTGGTTCGGTCCCATATGAGCCTTTCGATGTTTGTTTTACGACTCCAAATAAAGAAAACTCAAGGGTTTTTCATGTTTAGAGAGTCTAAAAAACACTTAAAGAAAAACTCCTAAATGTCCTTTTTCATAAATTAATATGACGAGACCGAGAAAGAGATAAACTACCACTCAACATATGTTTTCTTCAAATACTTTAACAAGTATGAAAAGAACAAGATCTCTCGGAAATCTTTTCATGTTTAGAGAGTCTGAAAAGAGTTTAAAGGGAACTCCAGGGGGTTCCTTTTTTGTATAACCTTTACGAGTCTGAAAAAGTGATAAAAGTTTACTCAGTTACATTCTCATGTATTTATGAGCATGAGAAAGAACAAATACTAAGCTCAATATTTCTTTCATTTTTACGCAAGCTTAAAACAAAACAAAACTATGCTTGGGATAGATTTTATTTTTTTTCACAAGCTTAAAACTAAACAAAACTATGCTTGGACCTGGTTTAATTTTTACACAAGTGTGAACCACAGGGAACTATGCTTGAGGTAGGTGGTTTCATTTTTACACAATATTGAACCATAGAAAACTATGCTTGAGACTTCCCAACGCATGGTTCACAGATTCGCATGGTTGGTACTTAGCCCCCAGCTTAAGAAGCTAGCGACGTAACTTCATCATGAAGTCCAGAGGCTAAAAGAATTACCCTCTAAGAATTGATTCGTCCAATGACATAGGAGGATGAAAATAATCTTCAAATACTATACGTAATGAAGTACTTGACTCAATCGAAGAGGGGGAAATCTATTTCATTTTTTAACGAGCTTGCCATAGAGAAGAAAAAATATGCTCGAGGATCTACGTTCAATCCCCATACCTTTGTTTTATTTTTTAACGAGCTTGACATAGAAATGAGAAATATGCCTGTAACCTTTGTTTCATTTTTTAACGAGGTTGCTACAGAGATGCGAAAACTATTCTCATAGCTGGTTTCATTTTTTAATGAGGTTGCTACAGAGACGCTAAAACTATCCTCACAGGTGGTTTCATTTTTTAACGAGCTTGAAATCAGAAAACTGTGCTCA
>JASDQU010108783.1:30152-47470 GCA_032191745.1 Picea mariana | reverse complement strand
CCATATGTCGCTCCAAATCTTTGACACCCATCTTGGTGCGCAAGGTATGGAAGATATTTGTGACCTTGGGCACCACTTGGTCTCTTTCCTACTATAGCGTGGTCCATTTTGTGTACAGTTCATCATAACTTCCAACATGGTACTATTGTTCCTTAATAGCATCTCTGAAGGACTCATAGGTGACTGCGACTGCAAATAATGAGGGTTCCTTTGTTTCCTTTCTCTCACAGAAAGTTTCCCACCAATCTTTTACATGGGGGACGTCTTTGAGGAGCGCAAAAGTAATCTTTTCTCTATTCAAGAAGTTATGGAAAGATAAATACCCTTCTAGCAGATTCAACCATTTTTATACCTCATATGCATCTATCTGACCTTCAAATATAGGAATATCAAAGTTGATTTGTACCTTGAAGGGGGTGATGCCTCTGTTTGAGGAAGATGCGTCGCATGTTGGTAATCTCCGATGGATTTGCAAAAAACTATCCATCATCTCGTTCCTCTGTTGCGTGAGGGATTCCTTGAGAAAAATTTTGAAGGGATATCCTGTCTCTCCATCTTTCTTTTCTTCTTCCATGAGAGGTCATTTGAGTGCACAACATCTTTTTTCCTCAAGAGAAACGAGGTCGAGACCCAATTCTTTGTACCATGACCTCATTGGGGACATGCATTAAGAACGACAAGGAGAAGACCTCTCTAATACCACTGATCCGGAATATATTTACAGAATGAAATGAATACATATTATTATCAAAAGATTCTTTACAAAGAATAATAGATATACAATAAAATTGGTTTCTATTCAATAAGGAAATAAGATGAAATTGTAAAATGTAGTGAAAACAAGCTTGTTAGAATGGTGGTGGCTTATCTCTGAGAAGAGAGGTGACGGTTTCTCTCATTCGCAAGAAGATTGTTTACAATGAGGCTCTTAATGCATTTTTAAAATAAAAAAGAATTTCAAAAACCTTAGACATCCAAAAAACCTAACCCTAGGAGATGAAGTGCCAAAATTCATGTGGGCACTGTTTGGGTAAGTTAGTACATCAACTTCCTGGGGTCATAACTTTTACATGTGATCTTTGTTTTAGGCTTACGATATCCCACTAGAAAGGTCTATCTGAGGGATACAAAATTTTCAACTATCTTTAAAAATTCATTTTGACTATGGAGATCCCTAAAATACATTGTTTAGGGCCTCAAAATGGACCCGCAAGTCAGAGACTCAAAAACTAGGGAAAAAAATGCCAAATTGGGAAACTGCCAAAATGAGCTAGTTGGAATAGGTGGGAGGCAACCAACATCCATCTAGATTAGTAACCTATTTCCTTAACTTTAGGGATTCTTGAAATTTCTTGTTACAACCACTTTACCCTTTCATTAATGACTTGCAACTAATTATGGGCTTCTTAACCTATATTTGGGACTTCCATAAGGGCTTCTTAACCCATCTTTGGGGATTCCAAATTTATGACCTCATAACTCCTCTTCCATGACAAAATATGTGGTGTTCCACCTATAATTGGAAATTTCATGATGAGGACTACCCATATATGAGTGTGGTACCTGCATTTTCACTATCCTTCATGTCCTTATTCCTCAAAACAATTTGGGTCTCATGACCAAACCTCCGAGGATTCATGTAGAATTCATCAAATGCACATATCATATCTACTGACATCAACCAATCTTGTTGAAATCAATGACAAATAAATCACCATAAATATCAACCATATCTCTATGGCTTCTAGACTTCTCCAAGGGTTGACATCAATCTCCAAGACTTGACATGAATGACAACCAACTCTCCAAAACAACTGTCCAAAAATATCCCCCTTTGGCATTGATGGCAGCATTGATGCTCCAACACTCATGCTCCCCTTGTGACCATTGATCCTCGTCAATGTTTCTCACTCTCCCCCTTTGACATCAATGGAAAAGGGTCTCTCTCCTTGGGGTTGATCCCTCTATCTTCATGCATATGTTCTTTCTCTTTGTTTTCATGCCTTTGTTATTTCTCTTCTCTTTTGACATCATGGGTAAAATGATAACTCCCCCTGTGAGTATGTCTCCTCATGTCTTTATGCTACTAATCTTCCTTTATGGATCTCTTTCTTTGATGATTTATTTTCCCTTGACTTCCTTGCAAGATGTCATGTAGACTACCTGTAAATGTTTCCTTTCCTCTATTCTAGTGCTTGCTAATTGTCCATTGGTGCTTCCTCTTGTAACTCTCTGACATATATAAAAATCATTCATTAGTTGATTTCTTCATTCACTTGTCATGTTCACTTGATCATATTTTTCAATGATTTTCTTCTGATGATTTAGCTTCTGCTGAAGGTTTGTCTTTCCCTATTTTGTTGTGCCTTTCACTTCTTTCCTTTCTGTGACTAAATGATTCCAATGATTCCAATTGTAAATACACTGCTATGAATATTTTCTGACCCATGTTATATGTACTTTCTAAGTATCCATCTCTATCGATAACTATTATGCACATTCTCTGACCCATGTTTTATGTACCTACTATCTGATTGTTCTGAATTTGTCTCTGCAAATACTTCAAACTTCTCAAAGGATGGTTCTTTGATCTGTATTAGCTACTGTGCTAACTCCCCGTGTTCAATATTCATATTTACTGGGAGTCTCCAAGCCGAATGGATCATAACAACACCAGCTTTGATATGGAGTAATATTCCTCTTCGTATTTATTTTCCAAACTTTCCTATATATGACATCATTGTTTTCCTTCATGGGAGGCTCTATCACGCTTGTACAATTTCAAGTTATGTGTCCATAGTTGTTTCATTTGTAACATTCAATATTATGTGGAGCCACATAAGCATTTATTTCTTGAACATTTCTTTCATAAGCCCTGTAATCTATAGCTTTATGTCCAAAGTTAGTACAATTAAAACAATGACCATAAATAAATTTACATACCTGGGAATAAATGATCTTCTTTATGGTGTAGTCCTTCTGGGTTCCTGTATTGGATGATCATGATTGATGTTTCTTTTCTTCATGAGTGTATAAGGTGTTATGTATTCATTCATTTCTTATTATTGTTGACCATGATTCCTTCCTTTTATAACTTCTGCATAACTCTTTTGTTTGATTGCTTTCGTCATGGAGCTTGAACCTTTCTCAGTCTACATTTGGTTTTAACCTATTCTAGACCAATCATAGTGTGGCCTTATATTGTTGATGATCTTATCCAATATTTTGTTGTTATTTTATTGCATGTCCTTCTTCTGAATATCTTTTCTTAGAGTGACTACTTCTGCTTCCAACCTTTCAATCATCTTCTCCTTTTCTTCTAGCCGACTTCTGAGTATTTATTCAATCCTTCTATCTTCTTCTACCTGGAATTTCAACTTTGTGATTATATTCTTGACTTCCTCTGAGTTGAAATTTTGGGCTCCTTTTACCTTTAGTTCTTCCTTAAGTGAATTTTTTTTCTTTATTTCTTTCCTTAGTTCTCTAAGGCACTAATTAATTCTTCTTTGATATCGAATTTGCCTTGTTCTTCAGAACCATCATAGGTTCTTTTATGATTTTCCCTATCCATAAATAGTACCTTTTTTGAATCATTGTCACTTTCATCATCTTCGTAAGATGAAGAACTGTCTTCCCTTGAGTAGAGATTTGTCTTGAAGGATTTCCTATTATCTCTTCTCTTCTTTCCCTTTTTATATTTCTTTTCTTTGTTGGAATCTTCTTCTTCGTCACTTTTTGAATTCTTAGCATAAGTACATTTATTATAAAAATGACCAATTATATCACAATTGAAACATTTTAAGGAAGCATACCCTTTTACTTGTCGGTTCCTCTCTTCAAATTCCTTACGAAGTTGGTTATCTCTTTATCCTCATCTGAATCATCGCTACAGGTGCAATTTGGCTTTGACTCGGGCTTTTTCTTCTTCTTTGTCTTCTTGGATGCTTTGAAGGCTACTTTTGTCTTGAATGAATTTTCATGGTTTATTCTCATTTCATAAGCTGTAAATATTCCATGTAGCTCATTCATGCTTATCGTACTCAAATCTACTATTTCTTCTAGTGCTGAAATATTAGGATCAAATATCATTGGAAGAGATCTCAGTACCTTTTGAACAATTATAGATTCATCAAATTTTTCTCCCAATCCTTTAACAACATTCATTGTTTCATCAACTTGTAAGAAGCAAGCTGCCATGTCTTCATTTTCCTTCATTTTCAACTATTCAATTTGACCTTTGTAAGTCTGTAGCTTTTTTTCCTTGACTTTGGAATCTCCTTCATAAAAATTCTAAAGTTTGTCCCAAATTTCCTTTGCAGAATTGCAATGCATAACTTTGACATATATTGAATCAACCAGACCATTCAGGATATCATTTTTTTCTCTCCAATTCTTTTGTCTGAGTTTCTTTCCATCTTTATCTATTGGAGGAGTGGCATGATCTTTATATCCATCTACTATTGATTGTCAAACATCAAATCGTTGTGCTTGTACATATGTTTTCATCCTTCTGCTCCAAAATGCGTAGTTTTTTCCATCAAAATGTGGCATTCCATTTTTATACATATTGTTTCTCTCCATGATCTACCTTCTAGTGGTTAAACTATTTTATGAAGGAACCTTCTCTAATACCAATTTTTGGAATATTGAGAAGGGGGGGTGAATCAATATGAGCACTTTTACCACTATTAACCACAATATATAAACTTCAACTTAATAAAAAATATGTCATCAATCTATCATCAATATATCATGAGCATATAAACACAAGCAAAATTACTTCAACATCACATCAAATACAAAATACACCAAAATTTATGTGGAAACTCAAGCGAGATAAAACCACATAATGATTTCTTATATATCAAGGAATACATTTATTGGAAGCACCAAGTTCCCAATTCTCCAGCTACAACTGGAAGGAGGCTACAACCCCCTATTTATAGGCTCCAACCTAACGGAAGCTACAACTCCATGAATTCTCTGTATCCAACCAGAAGGAGGATACAACCCCCTTATTCTAAGGATCTAACTCGAAGGAAGCTACAACTCCCTGAATTATCTAGCGTCAACCAGAAGGAGGATACAACCCCATGATTCTCAGGATCCAACCTAAAGGAAGCTCCAAGTCCCTAATTCTCCGACTCCAACTAGAAGGAGGATACAACCCCCTTTCCTTTCCCTGTCCTGCCGCCTCGAAATATAAGTGTATACCAACTATCACTACCACAATCACTGCGACTGTCACTACCACTCTCACTTTCACTACCGCTATCACTATCACTGCCACTGTCACATCAACCTGTAACTGTCAACCTATCACATCAACCTATCACTGTATCCAACCTATCATTGTCAACCTATCATTATCATCGATACTCAACATCAATGAAACCAAATCCACGATCACCAAGAACACTTTTCAACCACATGCTCAACATCACCAACACATGCCTCTACCAAGCATGTACTAATATCACCAACATACCATCACAAGATATGTGTCTCAAYCATGTACCAAACCTGTACCATATCATGTAACAAACCTGTTCCAAATCATGCATCAATCATATACCAAAACCTGTACTATTKCATGTACCAAACCTGTACCAAATCATGCATGAACCAGAACATGTGCCAACACCATATCATGCATCAACTATGTATCTCACCATGAATCAATGTCACCAAGGAATGCCTCATACATATACCAAAAATGTATGTCAAACAATGTGTCCAATGTCCAAGATGATCCTCAAACCATGTTCCTCAACCATATACCATATCACTCATGATATGTCTCAATCATGACATACACCATGTACCATAAGATATCATCAATGAAGTTCCTCAACAAAGTAACAAACAACTAAGATCATACACCAAGTATATGCCTCAACCATGCACCTAAGATGTACCTCAAGCATGTTCCAATGCCTCAACAATATACCAAATACTTGCCTCAAGCATGCCCCATAAAATCATCAACATGTAACCCTCAAAACATGCATATAAAGATACATGTAAATTTGTAATAGGCCTAGTGTATGTGATCATATACCTACAAACCTTCCTCAACTTCAACATTAAGAGAATAACATTTTCATCAAACTTTACCTTATTCTCACGGGATTGGTTTTTGGATTAGTCACAAACCCTAAATTTCAATAAGAATAACTCTATATGTGTAATGAATAAAGGTCTCAAACTTGTACCCAATATTATTCAATATATTCTGTGCAATTCCTCCAAGTTTCACTGCTTGGAACATCCCAGAAAAGGCCTTATAGAAAAAATGGCAGATCTTGTTGATTTTTTGCTTATTCTAGAGAGCGAACTTGTAGACCATGCCACACATGGAATATTTTATATATAGATCTGAAACTCATACATAAACTAATATGGAATATACTCTATCCAATTAAGTTTTCCGCACTACATTTGGATCCTCTATGAAGAAGTTATGATTGTTTTACCTGGAACACTTGTTTGAGACTAGTTTCAGGACTAGCCAAAAAACCTTATTTTCCACAGAGTGTATCTCATAAAATATGACGAATCAGAAGAAGAAATGATTAACACAAGTACCTTGACATTTTTTCTTAACCTCCTCCAATTTGTTTTTTCTGAATCATTCTAGAAAAATTGTTATAGTGGAAATGGTAAGATGACCTTTAAATAACATACCTTAGAGCACATCATCACAAGACTTCATCCTCCCTTGGAATTTGGTCCTTCTTTACTTCATCTTCCCTCTAAAATTATCCTCAGATCTCTTTGGTTACCTCACATAAGAATCAATTACTCCCATAGAATATATTCAATAGAATGTGTGTGTGAATGTACTTATGAGTGACTTCTTGAAGTGTATATATACTTTTTCTAAGTAACCTCTTTCCTTAACTTTAGGGCTTCTTGAAATTTCTTGTTACAACCACTTTACCCTTTAATTAATGACTTGAAACTAATTAGGGGATTCTTAACTCATCTTTAGGGCTTCTATAGGGTCTTGTTAACCCATCTTTGGGGCTTCCAACTTCATGAACTCATAACTCCTCAATCGTGAGGAACTATGTGACATTCCACGTACCGTTGGAAATGGCATGACAAGGACTATCCACTGTAAGTGTGTTACCTACATTTTCATTATCCTTCATGTACTTATTCCTAAAACAACTTTGGGTTTCATGACTACACCTCCGGGGATTTGTGTAGAATTCATCAAATGCACCCATCACATATGTTGACATCAATCACTCTTGTTAACATCAATGAAAACTAACTCACCATCAATATAAACCATATCTATAGGGATTCTAGACTTCCCCAAGGGTTGAAATAAATATCCAAAAGTTGTCATCAATGAAAACCAACTGTCCAAACTAACTATGCAACAATTGTAATAATATTCTTGTGAGTGCACATAGCCATCACATCTCTTTTTAGAGATAAGCTACCATCATTTTATCAAATTCATTTCACTATGTATTTTCTTTTATAGTCTCTGCAATTTTCATTCTTTAATATAAATTGAGTATTAATGTATCTTTGTGTTTATATCATATTTTTGTGTTTCATTTTGTTCCCTCATAAATATGGATCACCAGGACCCTTATTATTTTCACCCATGTGTTCCCTTAAAATATTCTCAGCCTTCAGGGGGATTGGGACTAGATTCTCTGTAGGAACCTGGTCATTCTAAGGTCGAGCGTAAGTAATATTTGGAGCATACCCAATATTGAGCTTCCTAAGAGGTATCACAGGGTAGACATCATATTATATCAATGGTACTTAGATCAATATGAGATTTTATTGTATCCTCGTCATGAGAATTTTGTTTTCCAATACGAGAGGCCTTGTTGGAGGGAGGGCCAAAAATCTCTCTCTGAAACATTTGGATCTGGATAGACCAGCCATTTTTTTCATCCAATAAATGATGGGGTTATGTAATCCCATAATCTCTTATTTGGTTAAATTATTTTCAGGCTATATTTTGTTGGGAGTGGACTCTGTTGGGTTTTCGAGGGGTTTAATGACAAACTTCTCTTCTAATTCTTCCCTGAGAAATTGTTTCTCTATATATTCAATTTTGTTTACAGAATTGTATTGTAAAGAACTGGATCATTCCTTATCTTTGATTAATATATATGGTCCTTATGTGAGTAAGGAATACTTTTGGAATCATCTCTTTGTTCTCTATTGCTTACAAATTGAAAACCTCATAATTGGTGGGGATCTGAATCTAGCATTCAACCGAGAGAAGATTTGGGGAATTTCTACCTTTGAAGATGTTTTAGAAAATTTGTTATTAACAAAATTTTAATGGAAAGGAATTTTAGATGTCGAATCTGTCATTTTAAGCCTGACTTGGAGCAATAATCCTAGTGGGAATGAAGGGATTGCGAAGAGGCTAGATCATTTTCTACTCCACCATAATCTTATTCAAGACATTTAAAATTTTCGATCGTGGGTTGGAAAAGTGATATGTTCACACCATTTCTTGATCCTTTTAGAGTTGGATAATCCTTTTGGGAGACCAAGAAACCCTTTCAAATATAATTCTTCTTGGGTCAAGGAGGAGGAGTTCAGAAATCACGTTCGAGATAATTTGACTCACTTTCAGGTAGATTCAAATGAATCGACCAACCTTCAATTTGTATTTTCTCTTTGTGTGCTTAAATTAAAGGTCACATCCTAGACTAGGGACCAAAGGAAGGTTGTGGATAGTGAAATTCCTTCCATCGAGACTGATTTTAAAATCTAGTATGATTTTATTCAGAGGGGGTAGGGGTCCCAGGAAGCTTTGTATTCTTGTCGGTCACTAGAAACTTGGAGGTATACCCTTATGTTGGAAAAATAAAAGGCTTGTAGGTTGAAAATTTGTGCCATCTGGATCGCAACGAGGGATCAAAATACATTTTTTTTGAAAAAATATGTCAATTATAGGATGATATATAACACAATTTGGGGGCTACAAGATTCTAAAGGAAACGAGGCTCGTGGTTTCTTGGGATTGGATACTCTTGGCATGGATCATTTCAACAATTTTTTCAAGGAACCAACCCAAGCTAAGATGGCAGAAATGTTAAAACTCATTTCCTATTTTTCACGACTCATTGAGGAAGAGGATAATTGAGCCTTATTTCATGACATTACTAAAGAGGAATTGCAAGAGATAATTTCTAGTTTTTAAAAAAATAAAAATCCAGGTCCAGATGGATGGAATGTAGGTTTTTTTAAGGGTTTATTCAACATCATCGGGACTAATATTCTATGGGTGATGGAGGAGATTCACACTTGTCGTAACTTCTTGAATAGTATCAACATGACCTTTAATGTTGTTATCCCAATGGTTGATTTCCCATCATCCTTTGAATATTTCATGCCTATTTCCCAATGCAATTGTATATACAAAATTATGGAAAAGATTCTTTTTGTTCATCTCAAATTGATTCTTTCATCTATCATTACCCAGGAACAATTTTCTTTTCTATAAGGTTGGCTTATCCATGAATCCATTGGTTTGAATGGGAAGGATTGAACTCAATCAAAGCTCTAAAGCATCTAGTCTCGATTATGAAAATTGACATGTCAAAAGCTTACGATAAAGTTTCTTGGCTCTATTTTAGGCTTCTTCTTCTACATATTGGTTTCGAAATTAACTTGGTTAAATGGATTATGGCTTGTGTGATCTTGGTGTCCTTTTTTTTTCTTATTAATGGTGCATGTTCACCTTTCTTCTGACCAAATAATGGGCTACGATAAGGCTACCCATTATCTCCATACCTCTTTATTTTAGTTGCAGATGGACTCAGTTGTTTGTTAGAGAAGGCCAAACGAGTACATCAATTCTAGGGTTTAAAAGTGGGGAGACATGAACATCTCTCCTATATATTATTTATGGATGATGTCCTTATCTTCTGCTATTGTGTAGAATCTGATGGAAGAATCCTAAAGGACTTATTGGACCTTCTTTTTTATGCTACAGGTATGGTCATAATAGAGGAGGACAAACAACATTTTATTTCCAACCTACTCAATTTTCCATCCCGTGGCCTGTCAAATGGCCTTAAGTATCTTGGTTATGTTTTAAAGCCTAACGATTATGGTATAACATATTTGAATTGGATGTTGAGTGGGATTGCGAGGGAATCAATGGTGTAATATATGGATATCTCGTGGGGGGTGTTTGGTTCTTATCAAGTCTGTCACCAAAGCCATACCTATGTGCTGGCATATTCTAGCCAAAATTCCAAAAAATATCCTCAGTCCAATATGAAAACTCTATTTCAATTAATTGTGGAAAGGTAGCACTAA
Organism: Picea mariana; assembly: GCA_032191745.1. NCBI lineage: Eukaryota > Viridiplantae > Streptophyta > Pinopsida > Pinales > Pinaceae > Picea > Picea mariana. The sequence continues at coordinate 37,153 of JASDQU010108783.1, read as the reverse complement.
ATATTTGGGGTCTCATATGGTAAGTTGGAAGGTATTTCCCAAGCCTTAGAATATTGGTGGTTGGGACTTGAAGGAAACCTTTGTTTTTGGTCAAGCATTGGTGGCAAAAGATTTGTGGGTCTTCCTGACCCGTGACAGTCTCTGGAGGCATATTTTAGTGGAAAACTATATAACCCCTAGTTCAATTTTAGATTGGATTCAAAAGCCAAGAAAGGATACCATTAATTCTTCAAAGCAATGGTGATCACTCACACAAGATTTTCCTATCATCGATAAATTCTTGGCATGGAAGGTTGGGATAGATGCTATTGTGGGGTGTGGAAATAGGATTTTATTTTCGAAGGAACTTATTTCCCATCTTAGAGAGTTTGGGAAATATATTTTCAATCGAATAAGTGACCCAATAATCACAACATTTTAGAATCAAGCTTGGATTTCAACAGACAGATTGGCTCTTAATGCTCAATGGAGTCCATGTTAGGACTTATTCACTTCTAAGTTGAGGAAGGTGCATATTCACCTCATGGAGGAAGAGGATGAGTTGGTCTAGATGTTTAACAATTCAAGAGGATTGTACATAGTGAAACTTGGATATCATGCTATGATGAATGAGGACGAAAATGCCCATGCCTAGTGGTTTAAGAAGATATGCAAGCTCAAGGGCCCACAAAATAGTATTATCTTTTTCTAGCCCATTCTCAAAGAATTATTTCTTACTTGGTACATAATGTAAACAAGAGGGAAGTAAGGGGCCCATTTGTGCTACCTTTGTAAAAGTTCTTTCGAAACAAATTGTCATATCTTTTTGGAATGTTCCTTTTCTCATCATATTTGGCTGGAAATAGGGAATCAGTTGGGACTATCTTCCCTTTGGGAAAAAACTACTCTTATTGAATGCTTTTGTGACCTTTTCGCTAATACTTTGATGAAAGAGATCAAGATTCTCCCACCCCTAGTTTCTTGGGGTATCTGGCTATCTCATAATTCTTGTACATTCGAGGACAAAGGGCACCCCCCTTTTCAAGTCACTCAACAAGTTTTCGGCATGCTATCTCTCTACAAGGGATATTCAAGTTCCAAGAAAGCATGGACAATTGCCTCTATGGAAATAAATAGGAATATTTATTGAGGGTATTTCGATGGGGCTTGTCATGGTATGGATAGAAGATGGAGGATGGGTTTCATTCTCTATTTTCCATATTCCCATTTTATTACTAGAAAGGCCTCCTTGGTTGTGGGAATGAACAATCAAGGTGAGATCAACTTTTTGTATGGGATTCTCAAATGTGCAGTAAATTGGAGATTGGATGTGCTACAGGTCCTCGGTGATTCTAAGTTGGTGATTGAATAGAGGAAGGATGAATCTTATCTTGATAATCTTGTGCTTGCTTCTCTATGTCAATGTTTGAAAGTAATCTTAGTTACATTTAGTCAGATCAACTACAAACATATTTACAGAGAACAAAATTCTATTGCAACTTCTTTGTCTAACGAAGATCTGATGTTGAATGAATATCGATTAATCCTTGAGGAATTTCTTGTTGGAGAGTTAATCTCCAGAAGAGATGGTTTTTTCCATGATTTGCAAGACAATTAAGTGCATGGTTTCACTGTAATGTTTTGCTTTCATTTTCATGAACTGTTGTTGGTTGATGATATATGTCTCTTCATAAACAAAAAACTTGTTTGTCCTTTATGGCATCCTCTAAGAGTTTTTTGTTTTGGTAGTCTTCTCACATTCCTGTTTATTCAATGCTCTAGCGCCTTCATATTATATCTTCTTCTTTTTTTTAAATAGAAACTACATTTTTTTGCAATGAATATGTGTGTGTAATTCTTAAAAAAAAAACAAAATTATCCACTATTTAATGTACTATTATTATATATTTAATTTATTCTCTCTATCCCACACTTACACACACATAGAGACAGGGGGATAAATTTGATTTATTTTTTTATTTAATTAAATATAAATTTTATTGAAATCAATAATTTTATTTAATTAATAAAATTTTGAATATAAAACTTTATTTTTAGATATTTTGGCTCGTTTTAAGACAACCTAAATTGTTACAATTTGAAAAATAAATAACCAAAAAAAATGTATAGATCACTTACAATATAGAATGGTTAAACTTAATATCATAGAAGATTTTTTATCTAAATGAAAAATATCACAAATTTATATATTGTATAAATTCTTTTACATTAATAGATTTTTCCTGTTCGGTGCTTTATCAGCCTTGATAGAGAAAAAACCAGATCTGTAATACACTGACCACTAACTCATCAATAGATAAAGTAATAAAAGACAGCCATGAAACTGTAAATGGCAGAAATTTCCAGAGCAAGAGAATTTCCACTTTCTCCACTAACTGTTTCCCTTATCATACTTCAAAAATATTTAGGGATGATATAGGGCTATCTTCCCCATTTTCGCAATGATACACCGACAACCTACCTTCGATTTCTTTAAGTGCTCTTTTTGAAAGGGAGTCTTCCTCCATGTTATGAACCCTATAAATATGCTGAAAGCTAATGTCATTAAAGGTTTTAGCCAAATCCCTTGTTTTTTGTTTCCAACATTCAATGTTTGCTGAATGGAGGTTACCCTTATTATTTATCCACTCAATAATCACTTTTGAATCCCCCAAAACTTGTAAATTTTTTATCTCCCAGAGAGAAGCCAAGGCGAGAGTCGCCCATAATCCCATGAGCTCTGCCTTTGTATTTGTTCCAGCTCCACAATTAATGAACCACTTAGTAATCCTCGATGTATGTGTCTTGAAAAATCCTCCTGCTCCACAACATTTACCATTGGACAGGGCTGCACCATCAAAGCAAGCCAATGTGGACCCCTCAGCTTGTGTTATCTCACAAATTATGTTTGGGGTGAAAATTTGAATAACAGGCTGCCAGGAGAAAGAGTTCATAATCCTATGAACCACAGAAGAAAGGGATGGGGAGCGATCTTCGAAAATCACCTTATTTCTCTCAATCCATAATTGCCAGCAAGCAAGGGCTACCAGGCTAACAGGGGCATTTTTTTCATTTGACCATACCTTGAAATAATCGGAGACTGAGGATCCGTTCCATTGAAGTTTAAGAAAGAAAATGTTTTTCAGGCGTCTCCACAGAGCCTTTGCAAAGTTACAATGAATCAAAAGATAATTAATGTTTTTAGCAGAACAATTGCAAAGCTTACAAACCCTAGGACCGAACCATCCTTTCTTCTGGAGCGCCTCCCAGGTAAGGACCTTTTCTTTTTCCGCCAGCCAGATGAACAACTTTACTTTAAGTTGAACTATCCACTTCCATAACTTGAGAATACACTTGCTGTCACTGCTGAATTCATAAGGTTGGAGAAGAGAAGTGTATAGATTTTTAATAGATATGACTCCTGAGGCATCCCCTCCCTTCCACATAATAGAATCCGTTTCCTCGTTTAGGTAAATTCTAGCACAACTTAAAGAAGAAACAAAGAGCTTCCACTCACTAGCGGTCGCCCCGGTAATGCCCAACATTTCACTAGTTATCCACTTGTCTGGAAAAGGGAGATCGCTGGAAGGGATTATTTAAACTATGTAAATGGATATGCAGGGGTTCTGATAATATGGATCGGTCCTCAAGCCCGATAAGTTTATCCCTCCACAAGGAAATAAGATTACCCGATCCAGGCCTCCACCGAAGCCAATGGAGGATGACAAAAGAAGTACTGGTCATTCCATTCCAGAAGCTGGACGCTTTCTGATGAATCTGGGTAGACCATTGGATCCAAGCAATAACTGGCCTATTTCCCAAATATTTGTCAAGGATGATTCGATGCTAGATACTATCATGAGTAATCACCCTCCATAAGGTGTTAGCCAGTAAAGTCATGTTGAAGATAGTGAGATTTTTTAGCCCCCACCCCGTACCTTTTTTGGTCTTGCCAGGATATCCCATCTGCAGAGATGGAAATGATGTTTTATACTTTGACCACTCCACAAGAAGGCAAAGGAGAGCTTGCTTAATTTTGCAAGAATGATACATCGTATCCTCATCAATGACATCCAAAAAATAGAAAGACTCTCCAACACCGATTTGACTAGGACAAGACGCCCTTCGAGCGAAAGCCACTTGTTACACCAAAGCCCAATTTTCCTTTCAAATTTTTACACCAGCCAGCCCCAATCTACGGTTTTTGATACGCCTGGTTTGAGATGAAAACCAAGGTATTTAAAACCCAGACTCAAGTCAATAGAGGTGAAAGGAATAGATGCTTCAAAAATGCAAAGCTCGTCTTTTTCAATCCCCCAGAAATGAGTAGTAGACTTTGTAAAATTTATGTAGAGACCCGAAGCATAGCAAAAAGTCTGAAATTTGTTGTTCGGATATGCTTTCTGATAACCTCAGGCTAAGCCCTTCCATTATCATAATAAAAAGGTATGGAGATAGAGGACATCCCTGACGAAGCCCTCTCCCATCCTTGAAGTACTTTGTCGCCTCTTCTTTTATTAGCAAAACAAAATTTGCACTAGTAACGCAACACATTATCCAATCTATCAGCCTAATCCCAAAGCCCACAGTGAGCAAAATCAGCCTTAGGTACTCTCAATCAATGGTGTCATAGGCTTTTTTAAGATCCAGCTTCAACACCAGGGACTTTAAATTTTTCTTTTTTATTCTATGAAGGCTTTCATGAGACGCACCAATTGCATCATGTATCCTCCTGCCCTTTAGGAACCCCAGCTATTCTGCAGAGAGACATCTGGCTAAAATAGGCTTAATACGATTTACAAGTATTTTTGAGATTGTCTTATAAATAAGGTTACACAGGGAGATTGGGCGATAGTTGTCAAAGGAGGCCGGATTATTTACTTTTGGGATCAAAGCCAAGAAAGTAGAATTTAATCCTCCACAAAACTTACCTTTTATTCACGAATCCTCCACCATCTCGAGAAGGTCACCTCCTACAAGATCAAAGAAAAAAATAAAAAACTCAGAATTCCACCCATCAAAGTAACCGTACTGTAAAGAGCATCCTCTTCCACCTTAGTGACCATTTTAGGATAAAGACTAGAGATATAGATTACCTCATTTAGATATGAATTTTCTTTTGCTTTGAAAAACTGTTTAAAATAATTTACCGCTTCCTCTTTGATTGCCTCTTGGTTAGATAGAATGACACCATTATCTTTTGTAATTTCCTAGACATGCTTACGATTTCTGTTAAAGCTGGCCAATTTATGGAAAAATGAAGTGTTTGAATCACCGCTCTTTATCCACGTAGCTCTTCTACGTAATCTCCATTTGTTTTCTTCCTCACAAAGATAAGAATTTATGCTACCTTCCAACTCACGTAGGTAGCTATTCTCTTCAGAGGATAAAGAGGTTTCCACAAATTTTTCTCTGAGCAGTTCTATTTCTGTCTCCAAGTTACCCATTAAAAGTTTATCCTTAGCCTTTAACTCTTTTAACCAAATTTTTGTCTACGATTTAAGATGTTTGAGTTTCAAAACCATACACTATTGTGCATTTCCTTCTCGCAGAAAACAAGGATCCAACCAAACTTTGTGAACCAAATAATGAAATCGGGATTATGTAACCACTGATCATTAAATTTAAAAGGAAAAGATTTATAATTTGGAGAGCTTTCCAGTTGTAAGAAGATGGGAGCATGATCAGATACAAAAGGATATGCCACCCAAGATCTTGATAAACCAACCCGAGATAATAGTCTTTCATAAATATAATACCTGTCAAGTCTTCTAGCGATTGCTTCAGTACCAGAATGATCGTTTTGCCAGGTAGGAACCAGTTTGGTCGGCCTGACATCCACCAGCTGCTTTGAAGTAAAGAGGTCTCTGAAAAAAGCTTCAATCGGCCCTGGCATGAAGGAGCCTCCCCAATTTTCCTCAGATGAAACAATGAAGTTTAGGTCACCGACTAGGATGAGATTTGGAGTGGATAGAATACCACTATCAGATAAGGAAGACAAAAACTGTTTACGGTCTTTACAAGGTCCGTAAACATTCAGAAACACCAACTCTTGTTTTGATACTAAGCACCGACCAACTAGCATGATACCCCCAATCGTTAGGAAAGGGGCCAATTCGAAACAGCACGGGTCCCAAGCAACCAACAATCCTCCTGAATTTCCAATAGCATTTACGGTAGACGAGAGCCAAGAAGGGCGAATTTTATACAGGAAATCTCTAGCTTTTTGTTCATCCGAGAGAGTCTCTTCAAAAAAAGCAATATCAAGCCGAGAACGATCAAATAACCGACAAATAGAGGCAACTTTGAGGGTACCTCCAATCCCTCAAATATTCAATGAGAGAATTAACATCACTTGGTCCTCACCAGGACCTTCAATTCTCTAAGGGCCCTTCCATCCTGTGAAGGAATAACATGAACACCAGATTTGGAATCTGCAACCCTTTCTGGTACTACGCGTCTTTAAAGAAGATTTACCAATAACATTATTTACAAAGTTACATGCTTACATTTTAGTGATATCTAATTTTTTTATGGATTGAGTAAATAAAGTAGATAAACTTAAATTCTTTTTTTTCCTTATAATGATCTTTATCGTTTTAAAATAAACCAATATTCTTATTAACAAAATTTTGCAGTCAAAATCTCCCATTAAAATTATAACTTTTAACACAACTCATCCTAAGTTCAAAAAAATTAATATAAAAAAATAAATTAAATTATAACTTTTAAAACACCTCATCCTAAATTTAAAAAAATAAAAATTATAATTTTAACACAACTCATCCTAAATTAAAAAAAATTAATTAAAAAAAAAAATTACCTACTTATTGCTTAATTTCTTTACCCATTTTAATGGAAATCTATTTAATCTTGACTAACACTGTTAAATCCTAATAGCCAATGGAGCACTCAATAAAGTGACTAGGAAGATACAAAAGTCATTTTCTTTTTTAAATTTAATTTGATATAATCAAAATATAATCAAAAAGTCATTTTTTTTTTTTAATTTAATTTGACTA
>JASDQU010108783.1:17442-30102 GCA_032191745.1 Picea mariana | reverse complement strand
CCTCTATGAGATTTGATGGCTCACGGGACTTCGTGAATTCTCTTTATAGAATTCCAATCGTCCGTCTCTTCCCCTGAGAGCTCGTCCTCCTACGGTCCGACGTTGCTACGCTTTCCTTCGGCCACTTTGAAGGCTTTGAATTCTTTTGAACTTTTTCCAACTCTGAACCTTTCAGAAGAACCCTGGACGCATTCCTTGTGGAAAACCTTCAAACACTTCCAAGTGTTGAAATCCTTTGACTCTGCGCACACCTGCAGCAACAGTTTTTCAATGTTTCGCTCAGATTCGAAACTTTGAGACTTCACTCAGCCTGCGCACTCCTTGCACGGCTCCTATGCCTGACCGCACTTCTGCAGAAATGAGAACAAAATCTATCTCTCTTGATCTTTGAGAGAAAAACCTCTGAATCTTTTGTCATTGCACTCCTTGCGGACACTTCAACTGCACTCCTTGTAGGAACTCTTGCTTAGATAGAGAAACAATTGAAACTCATTCCACTACCCTTTCCTCTCATATTTCAGACATTCAATAAGAAATCATTCATACATAGCAAAGAGTAGAACATTCATGAGCATAACATTCAAAGATGCATACACAGAGAATATATGAACACCATGAGTCTGAATCACAGCTTTCTTTGTATTAATTCAGAACTTCTGTACATGGGGTCTGCTACACAGCTCTTTGCTTCTCCTCTATGCTCTCCTCAATTATTTTCATGCTAATGTTACAACGTACAATGAGGGTGTCTATATCCCGTTTCCCTCTTGCACTCTAAAACTGTCTAATCTAGAATTGAATTCTATCTACTTTACATTAACTACTATAAATGCCTTCTACCTACTAAGGACGAGAGCGAATTGCTCAAGGTCTATTTACATTTTACAAGTGCGCTTCTTCTTAATGACTTCATTTAATATTGCGCATCAACTTCAAGGTAATTTCAAAATTTTCACTGGCGCTTGTCCAATTGTCTTTTGTCTTCGCGCTGGCTCGCTTGAGATGCTCCTGCATCACTTTATATCCTATTTTTGTGTTTCATTTTGTTCCCTCATAAATACGGATCACCAGGACCCTTATTATTTTCACCCACGTGTTCCCTTAAAATATTCTCAGCCTTCAGGGGGATTGGGACTAGATTCTATGTAGGAACTTGGTCATTCTAAGGTTGAGCGTAAGTAAAATTTGGAGCATACCCAAGATTGAGCTTCCTAAGAGGTATCATAGGGTAGAAATCATCTTATATCAATGGTACTTAGATCAATATGAGCTTTGATTGTATCCTCGTCATGAGAATTTTGTTTTCCAATACGAGAGGCCTTGTTGGAGGGAGGGCCAAAAATCTCTATCTAAAACATTTGGATTTGGATAGACCAACCATTTTTTTCATCCAATAAATGATGGGGCTATGTAATCCCATAATCTCTTATTTGGTTAAATTATTTTCAGGCTAGATTTTGTTGAGAGTGGACTCTGTTGGGTTTTCGGGGGGTTTAATGACAAACTTCTCTTCTAATTCTTCCCTGAGAAATTGTTTCTCTATATATTCAATTTTGTTTACAGAATTGTATTGTAAAGAACTGGATCATTCCTTATCCTTGATTAATATATATGGTCCTTATGTGAGGAAGGAATACTTTTGGAATCATCTCTTTGTTCTCTCTTTCTTACAAATCAAAAACCTCATAATTGGTGGGGATCTGAATCTAGCATTCAACCGAGAGAAGATTTGGGGAATTTCTACCTTTGAAGATGTTTTAGAAAATTTGTTATTAACAAATTTTAATGGGAAGGACTTTTAGATGTCGAATCTATCATTTTAATCCTGACTTGGAGCAATAATCCTAGTGGGAATGAAGGGATTGCGAAGAGGCTAGATCATTTTCTACTCCACCATAATCTCATTCAAGACATTTAAAATTTTCGATCGTGGGTTGGAAAAGTGATATGTTCACACCATTTCTTGATCCTTTTAGAATTGGATAGTCCTTTTAGGAGACCAAGAAACCCTTTCAAATATAATTCTTCTTGGGTCAAGGAGGAGGAGTTCAGAAATCACGTTCGAGATAATTTGACTCACTTTCAGGTAGATTCAAATGAATTGACCAGCCTTCAATTTGTATTTTCTCTTTGTGTGCTTAAATTAAAGATCACATCCTAGAATAGGGACCAAAGGAAGGTTGTGGATAGTGAAATTCCTTCCATCAAGACTGATTTTAAAATCTAGTATGATTTTATTTAGAGGGGGTAGGGGTCCCAGGAAGCTTTGTATGCTTGTCGGTCACTAGAAACTTGGAGGTATACCCTTATGTTGGAAAAATAAAAGGTTTCTAGGTTGAAAATTTGTTCCATCTGGATCGCAACGAGGGATAAAAATACATTTTTTTGCAAAAATATGCCAATTATAGGATGATATATAACACAATTTGGGGGCTACAAGATTCTAAAGGAAATGAGGCTCGTGGTTTCTTGGGATTGGATACTCTTGGCGTGGATCATTTCAACAATTTTTTCAAGGAAGCAACCCAAGCTAAGATGGTAGAAATGTTAAAACTCATTTCCTAATTTTCACGACTCATTGAGGAAGAAGATAATCGAGCCTTGTTTCATGACATTACTAAAGAGGAATTGTAAGAGATAATTTCTAGTTTTTATAAAAATAAAAATCCAGGTCCAGATGGATGGAATGCAGGTTTTTTTAAGGATTTATTCAACATCATCAGGACTAATCTTCTATGGGTGATGGAGGAGATTCACACTTGTCATAACTTCTTGAATAGTATCAACATGAACTTTAATGTTGTTATCCCAACGGTCGATTTCCCATCATCCTTTGATGATTTCATGCCTATTTCCCAATCCAATTATCTATACAAAATTATGGAAAAGATTGTTTTTGTTCAGCTCAAACTGATTCTTTCATCTATCATTGCCCAATAACACTTTTATTTTCTATAAGGTTATTCTATCCATGAATCCATTGGTTTGGCATGGGAAGGACTTCACTCAATCAAATCTCTAAAGCATCTAGTCTCGGTTATGAAAATTGACCTGTCAAAAGCTTATGATGGAGTCTCTTGGCTCTCTCTCGGGCTTCTTCTTCTACATATTGGTTTTGAAATTAACTTGGTTAAATGGATTATGGCTTGTGTGATCTTGGTGTCCTTTGTTGTTCTTATTAATGATGCATGTTCATATTTCTTCCAACCAAATAATGGACTATGATAGGGCTACCCATTATCTCCATAGCTCTTTATTTTAGTTGCAGATGGACTCAGTTGTTTTTTAGAGAAGACCAAACGAGTACATCAATTCCATGGTTTAAAAGTGGGGAGACATTAACATCTCTCCTATATATTATTTTTGGACAATGTCCTTATATTCTGTTATCGTGTAGAATCTGATGGAAGAGTCCTAAAAGACTTATTGGACCTTTTTTTTATGCTACAGGTATGTTCATTACACCGAAAGGCGTACACCTATTGACAATGGGCACATTTAATAGGTTTTTAGTTCTTAATACATTTTCTATGGACGAGATTAAATATGCCTACAATATTCTTAGTCGTCACAATAAATGAATGGCTCTGATTTCATCCATTAACTTCCGAGTTGTTATAAAGACATCCATTTATATGTTTACTTTTTTACATTTACCTAATCTGTTTAAAAATTATTGTGTTCACTAACTTATTTCCACGTCTACCTGATTAAAAAATATTAAGGTATTAACATAGAGTGGTAAGATCTTGGCGTTTCATGTTTCTGTTGGCTGACATTTGGTGGCCGCATTTCTATGTTGGCATCACTAGCGGTCGCTAGTTGGGGCATCACCAGCGATCTTGTGTATTGTTTTAATATGCCTTTAGGCCTTAATCAACCACGTAATTGTGGCTGTGCTAGTAAATATAACAAAGTATACAATTTTATTCCCGAGAATAGAGGAGGACCAACAACATTTTATTTCCAACCTACTCAATTTTCCACCCCGTGACCTGTCAAATGGCCTTAAGTATCTTGGTTATGTTTTAAAGCCTAAAAATTATGGTATAACATATTTGAATTGGATGTTGAGCGGGATTGCGAGGGAATCAATGGTGTAATATATGGATATCTCGTGGGGGGCGTTTGGTTCTTATCAAGTCTGTCACCGAAGCCATACCTATGTGCTGGCATATTCTAGCCAAAATTCCAAAAAGTATCCTCAGTCCAATATGAAAACTCTATTTCAATTACTTGTGGAAAGGTAGCACTAAATATTTGGGGTCTCATATGGTAAGTTGGAAGGTATTTCCCAAGCCTTAGAATATTGGTGGTTGGGACTTAAGGAAACCTTTGTTTTTGGTCAAGCATTGGTGGAAAAATCTTTGTGGGTCTTCCTAACCCATGACAGTCTCTGGAGGTATATTTTAGTGGAAAAATATATAACCCCTGGTTCAATTTTAGATTGGATTCAAAAGCCAAGGAAGGATACCATTAATGCTTCAAAGCAATGGTGATCACTCACACAATATTTTCCTATCATTTGTAAATTATTGGCATGGAAGGTTAGGATAGATGCTATTGTGGGGTGTGGAAATAGGATTTTATTTTCGGAGGAACTTATTTCCCATCTTAGAGAGTTTGGGAAATATATTTTCAATCGAATAAGTGACCCAACAACCACAACATTTTAGAATCAAGCTTGGATTTCAACAGACAGATTGGCTCTTAATGCTCAATGGAGTCCATGTTAGGACTTATTCACTTCTAAGTTGAGGACGACACATATTCACCTCACGGAGGAAGAGGATGAGTTGGTCTAGATGTTTAACAATTCAAGAGGATTTTACATAGTGAAACTTGGATATCATGCTATGATGAATGAGGATGAAAATGCCCATGCCTAGTGGTTTAAGAAGATATGCAAGCTCAAGGGCCCACAAAATAGTATTATCTTTTTCTAGCCTATTCTCAAAGAATTATTTCTTACTTGGTACATAATATAAACAAGAGGGAAGCAAGGGACCCATTTGTGCTAACTTTGTAAAAGTTCTTTCAAAACAAATTGTCATATCTTTTTGGAATGTTCCTTTTCTCATCATATTTGGCTGGAAATAGGGAATCAGTTGGGACTATCTTCCCTTTGGGAAAAAACTACTCTTATTGAATGCTTTTGTGACTTTTTCGCTAATCCTTTGATGAAAGAGATCAGGATTCTCCCACCCCTAGTTTCTTGGGGTATCTGACTATCTCATAATTCTTGTACATTCGAGGACAAAGGGCACCCCCCTTTTCAAGTCACTCAACAAGTTTTGGGCATGCTCTCTCTCTACAAGGGATATTCAAGTTCCAAGAAAGCATGGATGATTGCCTCTATGGAAATAAATAGGAATATTTATTGAGGGTATTTCAATGGGGCTTGTCATGGTCTGGATAGAAGATGGAGGATGGGTTTCATTCTCTATTTTCCATATTCCCATTTTAATACTAGAAATGCCTCTTTGGTTGTGGGAATGAACAATCAAGGTGAGATCAACTTTTTGTATGGGATTCTCAAATGTGTAGTAAATTGGAGATTTTATGTGCTACAGGTCCTCGGTGATTTTAAGTTGGCGATTGAATAGAGGAAGGAGGAATCTTATCTTGATAATCTTGTGCTTGCTTCTCTATGTCAATGTTTGAAAGTAATCTTAGTTACATTTAGTCAGATCAACTACAAACATATTTACAGAGAACAAAATTCTATTGCAAACTCTTTGTCTAACGAAGATCTAATGTTGAATGAATATCGATTAATCCTTGAGGAATTTCTTGTTGGAGAGTTAATCTCCAGAAGAGATGGTTTTTTCCATGATTTGCAAGACAATTAAGTGCATGGTTTCACTGTAATGTTTTGCTTTCATTTTCATGAATTGTTGTTGGATGATGATATATGTCTCCTCATAGACAAAAAAAACTTGTTTGTCCTTTATGGCTTCATCTAAGAGTTTTTTGTTTTGGTAGTCTTCTCACATTCCCATTTATTCAATGCTCTAGCGCCTTCATATTATATCTTCTTTTTTTTTTAAATAGAAACTACATTTTTTTGCAATGAATATGTGTGTGTAATTCTTTTAAAAAAAACAAAATTATCCACTATTTAATGTACTACTATTATATATTTAATTTATTTTCTCTGTATCCCACACTCACACACACATAGAGACAGGGGGATAAATTTGATTTATTTTTTTAATTAATTAAATATAAATTTTATTGAAATCGATAATTTTATTTAATTAATAAAATTTTGAATATAAAACTTTATTTTTAGATATTTTGGCTCGTTTTAAGACAACCTAAATTGTTACAATTTGAAAAATAAATAACCAAAAAAAATGTATAGATCACTTACAATATAGAATGGTTAAACTTGATATCATAGAAGATTTTTTTTCCAAATGAAAAATATCACAAATTTATATATTGTATAAATTCTTTTACATTGATAGATTTTTCCTGTTCGGTGCTTTATCAACCTTGATAGAGAAAAAACCAGATCTGTAATACACTGACCACTAACTCATCAACAGATCAAGTAATAAAAGACAACCATGAAACTATAAATGGCAGAAATTTCCAGAGCAAGAGAATTTCCACTTTCTCCACTAACTCTTGCCTTTATCATACTTCAAAAATATTTAGGGATGATATAGGTCTATCTTCCCCATTTTCGCAATGATACAATGACAACCTACCTTCGATTTCTTTAAGCGCTCTTTTTGAAAGGGAGTCTGCCTCCATGTTGTGAACCCTATAAATATGCTGGAAGCTAATGTCATTAAAGGTTTTAGCCAAATCCCTTGTTTTTTGTTTCCAACATTCAATGTTTTCTGAATGGAGGTTACCCTTATTATTTATCCACTCAATAATCACTTTTGAATCCCCCAAAACTTGTAAATTTTTGATCGCCCAGAGAGAAGCCAAGGCGAGAGTCGCCCATAATCCCATGAGCTCCACGTTTGTATTTGTTACAGCTCCATAATTAATGAACCACTTAGTAATCCTCGATGTATGTTTCTTTAAAAATCATCCTGCTCCGCAACATTTACGATTGGACAGGGCTATACCATCAAAGCAAGCCAGCGTGGACCCCTTAACTTGTGTTATCTCACAAATTCTGTTTGGGGTGAAAATTTGAATAGCAGGCTGCCAAGAGAAAGAGTTCATAATCCTATGAACCACAGAAGAAAGGGATGGGGAGCAATCTTCAAAAATCACCTTATTTCTCTCAATCCATAATTGTCAGCAAGCAAGGGCTGCCAGGCTAACAGGGGCAATTTTTTCATTTGACCATACCTTGAAACAATTGGAGACCGAGGATCCATTCCATTGAATTTTAAGAAAGAAAATGTTTTTCAGGCGTCTCCACACAACCTTTGCAAAGTTACAATGAATCAAAAGATGATTAATGTTTTCAGCAGAACAATTGCAAAGCTTACAAACCCCAAGACCAAACCATCCTTTATTTTGGAGCACCTCCCAAGTAAGGACCTTTTCTTTTCCTTCTAGCCAAATGAACAACTTTACTTTAAGTTGAACTGTCCATTTCCATAACTTGAGAATCCAATCGTTGTCACTGCTGAATTCATAAGGTTGGAGAAGAGAAGTGTATAGATTTTTAACAGATATGACTCCTGAGGCATCCCCTCCCATCCACATAATAGAATCAGTTTCCTCGTTTAGGTAAATTCTAGCACAACATAAAGAAGAAACAAAGAGCTTCCACTCACTAGCGGTCGCCCCGGTAATGCCCATCATTTCACTAGTTATCCACTTGTCTGGAAAAGGGAGATCGCTGGAAGGGATTATTTAAACTATGTAAATGGATAAGTAGGGGTTTTGATAATATGGATCGGTACTCAAGCCCGATAAGTTTATCCCTCCCCAAGGAAATAAGATTACCCGATCCAGGCCTCCACCGAAGCCAATGGAGGATGACAAAAGAAGTATTGGTCAGTCCATTCGAGAAGCTGGACGCTTTCTGATGAATCTGGGCAGACCATTGAATCCAAGCAATAACTAGCCTATTTCCCAAATATTTGTCAAGGATGATTCGATGCCAGATACTATCATGAGTAATCACTCTCCATAAGGTGTTAGCCAGTAAATCCGTATTGAAGATAGTGAGATTTTTTATCCCCCACCCCCTACCTTTTTTGGTCTTGCCAAGATATCCCATCTGCAGAGATGGAAATGATGTTTTATACTTTGACCACTCCACAGGAAGGCAAAGGAGAGCTTTCTTAATTTTGCAAGGATGATACATCAGATCCTCATCAATGACATCCAGAAAATAGAAAGACTCTCCAGCACCGATTTGACTAGGACAAGATGCCCTTCGAGTGAAAGCCACTTGTTACACCAAAGCCTGATTTTCCTTTCAAATTTTGACACCAGCCAACCCCAATCTGTGGTTTTTTATACACCCGGTTTGAGATGAAAACCAAGGTATTTAAAACCCAGACTCAAGTCAACAGAGGTGAAAGGAATAGATGCTTTTAAAATGCAAAGCTCGTCTTTTTCAATCCCCCAGAAATGAGCAGTAGACTTCATAAAATTTATGTAGAGACCTAAAGCATAATAGAAAGTCTGAAATTTGTTGTTCGGATATGCTTTTTGATAACCTCAGGCTGAGCCCTTCCATTATAATTATAAAAAGGTACGGAGATAGAAGACATCCCTAATGAAGCCCTATCCCATTCTTGAAGTACTTTGTCGCCTCTTCTTTTATTAGAAAAACAAAATTTACACTAGTAACACAACACATTATCCAATCTATCAGCCTAATCCCAAAGCCCACAGTGAGCAAAATCAGCCTTAGGTACTCTCAATCAATGGTGTCATAGGCTTTTTTAAGATCCAGCTTCAATGCCAAGGACTTTAAATTTTTCTTTTTTATGCTATGAAGGCTTTCATGAGATGCACCAATTGCATCCTGTATCCTCCTTCCCTTTAGGAACCCCAGCTGTTCTACAGAGAGACATCTAGCTAAAATAGGCTTAATACGATTTGCAAGTATTTTTGAGATTGTCTTATAAATAAGGTTACACAGGGAGATTGGGCGATAGTTTTCAAAGGGGGCCGGATTATTTACTTTTGGGATCAAAGCCAAGAAAGTAGAATTTAATCCTCCACAAATCTTACCTTTTATTCGCGAATCCTCCACCATCTCGAGAAGGTCACCTCCTACAAGATCAAAGAAAAAAAATAAAAAACTCAGAATTCCACCCATCAAAGTAACCATACTATAAAGAGTATCCTCTTCCACCTCAGTGACCATTTTAGGATAAAGACTAGAGATATAGATTACCTTATTTAGATCTGAATTTTCTTTTGCTGTGAAAAACTATTCAAAATAATTTACCGCTTCCTCTTTGATCGTCTCCTGGTTAGATAGAATGACACCATTATCTTTTGTAATTTCCCAGACATGCTTACGATTTCTATTAAAGTTGGCCAATGTATGGAAAAATGATGTGTTTGAATCACCGCTCTTTATCCACGTAGCTCTACTACGTAATCTCCATCTGTTTTCTTCCTCACAAAGATAAGAATTTCTGCTACCTTCCAGCTCACGTAGGTACCTATTCTCTTCAGAAGATAAAGAGGTTTCCATAGATTTTGCTATGAGCAGTTCTATTTCCATCTCTAGGTTACCCATTAAAAGTTTATCCTTAGCCTTTAACTCTTTTAACCAAATTTTTGTCTGCGATTTAAGATGTTTGAGATTCAAAACCATACACTACTGTGCATTTCCTTCTCGCAGAAAACAAGGATCCAACCAAACTTTGTGAACCAAACTAATGAAATCGGGATTATGTAACCATTGATCATTAAATTTAAAAGGAAAAGCTTTATAATTTGGAGAGCTTTCCAGTTGTAAGAAGATGGGAGCATGATCAGATACAAAAGGATATGCCACCCAAGATCTTGATAAACCAGCTCGAGATAATAATCTTTCAAAAATATAATACCTGTCAAGTCTTCTAGCGATTGCTTCGGTACCAGAACGACCGTTTTGCCAGGTAGGAACCAGTTTGGTTAGCCTGACATCCACTAGCTGCTTTGAAGTAAAAAGGTCTTTGAAAAAAGCTTCAGTCAGCCCTGGCATGAAGGAGCCTCCCTAGTTTTCCTTAGATGAAACAATGAAGTTTAGGTCACCGACTAGGATGAGATTTGGAGTGGATAGAATACCACTATCAGATAAGGAATACAAAATCTGTTTACGGTCTTTACAAGGACCGTAAACATTCAGAAACGCCAACTCTTGTTTTGATATTAAGCACCGACCAACTAGCATGATACCCCAAATCGTCAGGAAAGGGGCCAATTCGAAACAACACGGGTCCCAAGCAACCAACAATCCTCCTGAATTTCCAATAGCATTTACGATAGACGAGAGCCAGGAAGGGCGAATTTTATACAATAAATCTCTAGCTTTATGTTCATCCGAGAGAGTCTCTTGAAAAAAAACAATATTAGGCCAAGAACGATCAAATAACTGATGAATAGAGGCAACTTTGAGGGTACCTCCAATCCCTCGAATATTCAATGAGAGAATTAACATCACTTGGTCCTCACCACGACCTTCAATTCTCTAAGGGCCCTTCCATCCTATGAAGGAATAACATGAACATCAGATTTGGAATCTACAACCAACTGTTTCTTTCTGATACTACGCGTCTTTAAAGAAGATTTACCAATAACATTATTTACAAAGTTACATGCTTACATTTTAGTGATATCTAGTTTTTTTATGAATTGAGTAAATAAAGTAGATAAACTTAAATTCTTTTTTTTCCTTATAATCATCTTTATCGTTTTAAAATAAACCAATATTCTTATTAACAAAATTTTGTAGTCAAAATCTTCCATTAAAATTATAACTTTTAACACAACTCATCCTAAATTCAAAAAAATTAATATAAAAAAATAAATTAAATTATAACTTTTAAAACACCTCATCCTAAATTTAAAAAAATAAAAATTATAACTTTTAACACAACTCATTCTAAATTAAAAAAAATAAAATTACCTACTTATTGCTTAATTTCTTTACCCATTTTAATGGAAATCTATTTAATCTTGACTAACACTGTTAAATCCAAATTGCCAATGGAGCACTCAATAAAGTGACTAGGAAGATACAAAAGTCATTTTCTTTTTTAAATTTAATTTGATATAATCAAAATATAATCAAAAAGTCATTTTTTTTTTAATTTAATTTGACTAACATGTTAAATCCAAATTGCCAATGGAGCACTCAACATGGTGACTAGGAAGATACACAAGTCATTTTTAAAAAATTTAATAAAGTGGGCTCACCGGGTTAAAGTTGATTTTTACAATTCCAAATTCGAGAGTCAAGAATAATCTTGGATGACAATAGCTAAGTCTTCCTTCTAGAAACCACATAATTATATTTGAAACTTCCATTTCAACGTAATTATTAAAAGCATCCATTTTAATGAAAATCATACCTTTCGAATTCTCATGTCACATTAAAAATATTATCCAATTTTATAATATTCATACCAATATATATATATATATATATATATATATATATATATATATATATATATATAGGGAGGGATGGCACATACTTTGCTACTTTATTTCCCCACTTGTGTAGATTCGTTATGGTCCACCTAATGAGATGCATTACATGTACACGTCAGCATTTATGTTTTGTTTTTTTTTAAATTTTGCGTCGAAATGTCTTCTAAGATGACTTGTAAAGATAATAGAAGTATCTCAATTTGAAAAATAAAGATAAAAAAGGTCAAAATACTTTATAGAAAAATGAAGTGAGGGAACCACTAAGCATGTTTAAGTTGACTCTCACATGTCAAAGTTCCACGTTGAGCTCACGTCATCTCTAAGTAGAGTTGTATGGAATGACAAGGTAAGTCAAGTCATGGAAAAACTGAACAAATATCATGATTAAGCAAATATCCAGTTTGAGGAAATTTAAAGCCTTGTACATTCACTCTCATATTTCACTCGAAATCAACCTTTAGAAATAATTCAATTTATATTTTTAGCAAGCTTTTTTAGATGTAAATTTAATAAATATAAATATGAGGTATATGAGTAGAAAAAAAATAAAAAATTTAAGCTATCTAAAGTACTTTATATTAACATGTAAAGAAATATGCAATGTCTATGTTGCTCGTTTCTCACTCGAGAAATCAGATCAACAATTGAAAATCATTTTATTGGTTCAAAATGACTTGGGAAGCATGCAAAAACATGAAACTACATAATGTAGAATGCTAGAGTTTAAGTCCTAAATAGTAATAGCTTATGGAAGTTTAACAAACATACTAATATCTAGGATGAGGAAAGGCCATAGTCTCATTTCATTTGAAACTAAGAACCCAAAAAATTATTAATCTTAGTATAATAAAAATTTAAGTTTTCAAATGAGGGTTTTAGAGGTTCTGGTAAAGGAAGAAGAAGAAGTACATAAGCCCCCTGGTAGGGGAGCAGGAAGGCATCCTTCCGGTAAGGAAGGAACTGTCCCTTGGTATGTTAGATCCCGGGACAGAAAAGAACTCGAGAAAATGGTCGACAGAAGGAAAGCTGGGGAAAAAAGTCTTTCAAGGACATAGTCAAAAGTAGGCCCGAAAG